>CANXYI010482422.1:0-12120 GCA_948208565.1 Hura crepitans
ATTACACCAAACTTTTTGAAATGCAATGAAATTAAATTAGCAACAATCTATTCCCTTGAATCAGCAGAGGGCATCTCCTATGCACCTTGTTCACAATCACACATTGCCCTAAAAGGTTGCTAACTCCAATCTCTATATCAATATGCTCAGGCTCTAACTACCTGTTTTATGCTCGTGTAGTACATACATAGGAGGGTATAGAACCAGGGTCTATCAAAGCCAAAACTGGACCATCAGATAAATAAAATGCCAGTTATAACATCTAGTGTTGTAGCCTCTTCTCTAGCTCTCATAGCACACTGCTTGGCTAAAGTATGAGCCTTAATTCTAATACCTTAACTAGCATTAGACTACTCTCCTTTGGTTTGCCTCTGACCCCTGCTTTGGGGTGCAACATTAAGTGTCTATGTTTGAGCACTCTCTACCCGTCTCTAAGGACACTCTCTTCCATAATGGTCTTAACACCACAGTAGAGACATTTTCCTCTTCTGCCTATTCTGCACTACCCCCATTGCCTCTCCTAACAAATGGCACACATGGGAGGTCCGCTCCTATTTCTCCCTAAACTAAGAGTGCTGTCAACCTAAGGAGGCAATCGAGGTCTACCCGTAGAAGCTTGTCCCAACCTTTTAGTTTGTGCCTATCTCTGCCCTTAGTACCCTCTGCGACATAGGTTGAGACTGTGCCTATAACTAACCCTTTCTCTTCCTCTTACCATCCTGCCACTGCACTAGATTGTCCTATAATGTATTGCCTCTTTCTTTGAAAGAGGTCCCTCTTCACTTATACCATTTCATTTGTGTCACATACAGTTAACACTGGCACTGCAACATCTCTCTTTCTAAGATTTAGTTATCTTTATCACTGACCCTACATTCAATCCTGCTAGGAATCTCTTACATTCTTTATATATATCATTAAAAGTAATCTCCTCATTATACCTTAGGAATCTGGTAAGATCTTTTCATATACTACTTCTCGATAGACCAGAACAAGGGTTACTCTTGCCTGTTATTAGCTAGTCATTTGTGATTATAGCTGCTTTACAACATTACTGGGTCCAGGTATTGATACATAAACTACTCTCTATATAGCTTATAGTTGCAAAATCAATTAGGTCCTAGGCCCCTCCTTCGGGTAACTCGACTAATCATATCTTTATTATAGAGGGCTTTCTTTATTAGCCTTAAGTAGCATAACAGTTAATAGGAATTTGAAACTTAGACATTTGCACTCATGTACTTAGCCTAGGAACATTAACCTATGCTCTAATACCACAAAACATAAAGCCCCCTACTAGATTCCGAAGAAACCCACTAAGTTGTGTACTTCTAGCCAAGTCACCTATCTCACTTCTCTCATTATCATTCATTTAACTTTTACTTATACTACACTAGGCAATTCTATTTGACTCTCAATTTAGTTTGATCTATTCCTATTGTCTATTTAAGTTCATGTTATCATGTTAGGCTATTCCAAAAGGATTTCAACACAGTCTAGTATGCCCTAAAAATTCTAGCAACATAATGGCTACCTAAGTCACTATCCTAAAATTCTTTTCTACCTGTAAGCACTTCTTTATCATACATCACACCTCCTGGACCTTTCTGGTCCCCCAGTTATCAACCTATCATCCTCATCTACTAGATAGTTATCACATGCCTTAGGCTATAATCAAGAAAACACATATGAGCCTCAGGCTCATAAAAAAATCACATAAAGTATACATACACCACAAGGGTTAACCATTACTCAAATACAACCCAATTTGTCTGTATATATATACAAATACTATTTTGTGTCCCTTATATATATCATCCCTATTTCTCTCACCTAAGTAAATAGAGTGCAAAAGCTATCCAATTAAATAGGATTAACCTCCACAAAATAAAGCTCTGAACTCCATTACACATTTTATGAGGTGACGTCCTTTATCTTGGTACCTGTACACCGAAATAGGTACGTTGAGTATGAAAATACTCAGTGGTGAATTCAAACATTTAAAACATGTCAAATAATTTATCCATGCATCTTAAACCTATTCCATCTAATTCTAAATATCCTAGCTCAAATTAGGAATTAACATGTGAAAATTACCATTTTACCCCTAGGGTGTTTCTATTCATAAATTATCTAATTAATCATCATAATTTATGGAAATTATGTTTTAGGATCATCATTAACTATTACATGCATAAGCTACACCTTTTTTAACCCTTTAAACACTATTAGTGGAAAATTACCATATTACCCTTGTGTCATATTCTATAGTCATGTAAAATTTATTAATTTTATTTAATTATCTCAGGTAGCCTAACTCAGAAGACAACCTTAATAGACACTGGATCTAAAGGGAAAAATGAACTAATGCAATGGTCCTTATTTTGGACCTGCGCTGCTGCACCAGCTTAAGTGCATTATGGCACCCAAGGTGCAAATAATAATATCTGGTCTGCCTAGTAGATTGGCCTATTTAACTGGCTAGTACAATGATCCTTTGGGACCTTGGCTTTTATATTAGCCCTATTTAAAGATTAAAAATGTCACAAACTGGTTTGTTTGTTCGACTAGTGTAGTGGCCCTTTGAGTCCTATACTGTTGCACTGATAATAAAGTATAAATCAAATGAGTGTCATAGTCTAATCTGACTATCCGACTAGTACAATGGTCTAAAATGGACCTAGGCCACTGTATTGGCCCTGTCTGAAAATCAATTAAGATAGTAGCTGCAAGAATCCTTAAGTTGACCGGTCAACCTATCTAGTGGGTGTCTATCTAGTAGGCTATTTAATCTCAATTTGGGTTTATTTCTTTACTGATTAACCTTTTATCATATTATAAACTCAAAAATAGATAGTTATTATTTTTACAGCAAGTTAAAAATTAGCCCGGTCTGGTATGGCCACAAACAAGTTATACCAGGTGCAATATCAAAAAAATATTTAAAGGTTTAAAAGCAAGTAATTATGGTGTATTATGTTGGTTTTCATTTCATAAGTATTTTACAGATCTAGGCCATTCACTATCCTATGGATTTATTGATTCAGGTAATGGTCACTTAGGACAATTATAGGTCATTGCGGCTAAGTTTCTATTTAGATTTCATGGTTCATTTCACCTTCTTTTTTAGTGCTATTTTCACTAGTTATTTCATGCATTCATAGGACTAAAGCCAATCACAATATAGGCCATGAACAAGGCCAAAATATAGGCATTCATGCCATTTACAAAAGTCACATCATTTTAGCCATTATAGGCACCAAATATAGATACATAAATCTTTCTTAAATCATAGCCCTTAAAGGCAATTTCAAGTCAATCTTTAAGGTCATTATTCATGCCATTCTTTATTTATGTTACATGCCATTTAAGTCACACATTAGCTATGTTTGATACCAATACAATATATTTTATTACATGCACATTATCTTACATTATCTATTTTACATTAGGCTTGCCTACATATCATAGTTACTGCCCTTTCCATGGGTTTCCTACCTCTCAGCCACAAAAGAATCCATTGGTACTACAAGCATTTTTATAATGTTCATTTCACAATTATCCATATATCAATAACTAGTCACACTTGCATACATACCTTTACCATTTCATGCCATTCAAAGTAGCCAAAAGCCTATCATATGCCTCAGCTACCACTAACTTTCTATACTTTCATGCACAATTCAACTTATTACATGTTGTGCCAATTAATCATGTGTCATAGGTCTAAGCCATATGCATTTTCTAGCCTAGAATACCACCTAAGACCACACTAAGCAAGCCACACACATTCACACACATATACAATCTCTCAGCCACACCTATATTTCACACTAAACATGTATTCTTCCATGTCTTTACACACAATGCCATTACCTTTCAATAACATAATGATCAATTTAAAACTTAAATACCCAAAAGACACCTCAACATACCTCAAAACTCATGTACCCCTCTCGGCCAAATTAAGACTTGATATTAACATTAGTTCTCTCTATTAAATAACCAATCCATGCATACACCTTTATGCCATAAACTACAATTATGCAAAGGAAAAACCCATCCAAGCCTATTTCAAACACTCAAACCATTCTTGGACTCAAAGAACATTTACTAGAATTTGAGGGGCAAGAAGTGAAGGATTGAATTCACTTACCTCCCTCACTTAAAGATGCAATTGCCAACATTTTAAGGTTGCCACCCTTCATTCCAACCCTCACGAAAACTTTTTCCACCTTTTTTAAGCTACCCCTTGCTCTAATTCACCTCAAACAAAAGCCATACATGTCCTTATAAGAATTAGGCACCACAAAGAAGCATTTCCAGCCAAGAACAACTAAGAAAATCCGAAGGAAAAGTATGAAAACTCACTTTGGCTGCTTGCTAGACTGCTCCTATCTAGAAAACTTTGATGAATTTTAACTCATAGTTGAGAGCTCGATTTGCCATGATTCTTTTTCCTTCATCTCCCTAACATTTTTACTTGAATTTAAAAACCTAGAATTTATAAATTTGGCTAAAGGAAGAAGATGAAAGTCTCTCTCTAGCTAGCTTTGGCATCATTTCTAGCCTAGAAAAGAAGAAAGAGTTTTGGCTTTTATTTAGTGGAAAAGTCCACTTTTCAAGTGGCATATACACTTGGCATGGCCCTTAGGCCTGCTGTCCAGGTGTGGGTGGGTCCCATAGCCACCTGAGCCATCCCAAAATTGCTCGATTTTTTTGTAAACTTCAAAAATTCACCAAAATTCACACAGACCTTAATAAATTACACCGTTTATTTTAAAATTCCATATTTTAATCCCTCTACCTACTCATAAATTTTTGCAACCAAATTCCATTGATAGTATAGTTTTTAGACTATCTTGATTTGTATGCCAACCTCAAAAATTATGAGAATTTTCAAATGACCTCATGATTAAAAATTTTTTTCACCAGTGGACTCAGTGGAATTTTTTAGCTTCAGGGTCCACTATTTTTGGGTCCGTTCGGGCACATCCTAGTTTATTCTTGGCTCATAAAATTTTTATTACATCGAGGGGGTAGCTTTTAGCCCGTAATGATTTATTAGTTTTGCTAAAATTTTAAATTTTGCCTTTTTCATCAAATTAAAGCTCTTCAAAGTTTCATGACTGGTGTCACTGCCTCGATTTATGTACAATTGACTCGGCACCCTAGACACACTTCACGAACCCAGTGGCACTATTCCCAAAGCCTCAAAACATGAATGTTACATTAAATAAGTAAAAATTACCAATAATGATGTCTGGTGCTTCAGATTTTTTTATGCACAAATAGCATATTATCGTGCTAGAGCTTTAGCCTCAGATCTTATCCTTTGGCAGCTACTCAACTGCTCCTATCTCATCTATCTCAATCCTCTGCTTAGAGTAGCTATAGCTGATGCCTGAGTCTATGCAACCTCGAGTTGTCTCTAATTATAATCCCATTGGAAGTGGTCCCTAGCTCTACATACAAAGCACTCTCCTCTCCTATTCTACCAGCACTACCTCTAATGTCTCTTATTGTAACTCCCATATGTTAGGGGTACACTTTTGGCTATAGACACTAGGGAACTCAAGGACTACCATGACGATTGAGGCTTAGGAGGAATAGCCTGACTTAACCTTTAAAATGGAGCCTGCCTCTAAGACTACTGTCTCGACTGCCTCTGAGATGGTTGCCTAAGTTGGAACTCCCTCTGCCTTTTGCCTACTATTAGAGATAAACTCAGCTGACTACCTACAAATGGTTTTTTTCTTTTGAAATAACTCTGTCTTTTCCTACATCATGTCCTTTATGTCATATGTTATAGCCACCAATGCTAAAATATCTCTAATATTTGTGGTGGTAATATGCATCCGTAGCTTTACATTGAGGCCCTTTTCGAACCACTTATAGCATTCTTCCTTAGTAGGCAAGAACTCCTCAACATATCTACTCAGGCAGGCGAAGTCCTTCTTATATTCTGACAATGATCTTCGCCCCTATTTCAAGTCCAGGAATTCCTATCTCCTTTGTCCTTATAGGACTCTAGAATGTATCTCTTGTGAAACACCTTCAAAAAGTACTCCCAAGTATTCTCTGTCACTACCTTTCTTCTATTTATTGTGTTCCACTAGTGGAAGGCTTCTTCTTGAAGGAGAGAGGTGGTACATTTAATGCTTTTTTCCTCTATACAATCCAGTTGTTCCAAAATTCTCATTGTTCACTCCAACCAATATTTTGCCCTCGCAGCATCATCCTCTCTTGCACCTAAGAAGTCTACTGCTCCTATCTTTTTCACTCTTTCCAAGTAGGTTTTCTGCAATGTTGCTGGAGGTGATGAGGGGGCTAGAGGTGGTGAAGCAACAGTGTGTCTCAGTAGCTCTACAATTTGCTATAATAAGGCTGGTGATGCCTAAGCCTAGGGCTCTAGCTATGGTAGTGGCTAGTGAGTAGCATCACTCAACTCTGGTGTGGCTGCACTCACTTTTAGACCATGGATGGTGGTGAAAGCATGGCTAGCCACCTCTTTGCCCCATTCTGGTGGGGTTCATTTAGTCATCATGTATAACTATACAGAAAATAATCTAATAGCTTCATGCAGTGTAACTTTAACCTAAATACAAAATCTTAGACCTTAGCACTCATGTAGTACACCTAGGAATGCCTAAACCTACTCTGATATCACTAAATATAACACCCCCTACCCATTCTCGAAGGAAATAGACAAGGAATGCTACTCCCCTAAGTCACCCATCTTGAAATTTCCCCAAGCCTCATTCGTTTAACATTTATCAACTTATTTCTTATGAAGGCATGTTACCCTTGATTTCCCCTAATTATCATATAATCTCCTTATACTAACTATCACAGACTGATAAAACCCTAGTTTAAGTCTGTTATCTATTTTATAGAAATTTAGGTAGCATAAAAACTACCCGAGTGAAAAACTAAAAAATTTCCCTATCCAAAAACACTTTTATAATCCCACTGGAAGTGGTCCCTAGCTCTGCATACAAAGCACTCACCTCTCCTATTCTACCAGCACTACCTATAATGTCTCTTATTGTAACTCCCATATGTTGGGGGTACACTTTTGGCTATAGACACTAGGGCACTCAAGGCCTACCATGATGATTGAGGCCTAGGAGGAATAGCTTGACTTAACCTCTGAAGTGGAGCCTACCTCTAAGACTGCTATCTCGACTGCCTCTGTGATGGTTGCCCAAGCTGGAACTCCCTCTACCTCTTGCTTACTATTAGAGATGAACTCAGCTGACTAGCTGTAAATGGTTTTTTCCTTGTGAAATAGCTCTCTCTTTTCCTACATCATGTCATCCATGTCATATGTTGCAACCACTAATGCTAAAATATCTCTAATATTTGTGGTGGTAATATGCATCCGCAGCTCTACATTGAGGCCCTTTTCAAACCTCTTATAGCATTCTTCCTTAGTAGGCAAGAACTCCTCAACATATTTACTCAGGCAGGCGAAGTCCTTCTTGTATTCTGACATTGATCTTCGCCCCTATTTCAAGTTTAGGAATTCCTATCTCCTTTGTCCTTATAGGACTCTAGAATGTATCTCTTGTGAAACACCTTCAAAAAGTACTCCTAAGTATTCTCTATCACTACCTTTCTTCTATTTATTATGTCCCACCAGTGGAAGGCTTGTTCTTAAAGGAGAAAGGTGGTACATTTTATGCTTTCTTCCTCTGTACACTCCAGTTGTTCCAAAATTCTTATTGTTCGCTCTAACCAATATTCTGCCCTCATAGCATCATCCTCTCTTGCACCTAGCAAGTCTATTACTCCCATCTTTTTCACTCTTTCCAAGTAGGTTTTTTGCAATGTTGCTAGAGGTGGTGAGGGGGCTAGAGGTGGTAGAGCAATAGTGTGTCTCAACAGCTCTACTATTTGCTATAATAAGGCTGGTGATGCCTAAGCCTAGGGCTTTAGCTATGGTAGTGTCTAGTGAGTAGCATCACTCAGCTCTGGTGTGGCTGCACTCACTTTTAGACCATAGGTGGTGGTGAGAGCATGGCTAGCCACCTCTTTGCCCTATTCCGGTGGGGTTCATTCAGTCATCGTGTATAATTGTACAAAAAATAATCTATCAGCTTCATGCAGTGTAGCTTTAACCTAAATACAAAATCTTAGACCTTAGCACTTATGTATAGTACACCTAGGAATGCCTAAACCTACTTTGATATCACTAAATATAACACCCCCTACCAATTCCCGAAGGAAATAGATAAGGAATGCTACTTCCTCTAAGTCACCCATCTTGAAATTTCCCCAAGCCTCATTCGTTTAACATTTATCAACTTATTTCTTATGAAGGCATGTTACCCTTGATTTCCCCTAATTATCATATAATTTCCTTATACTAACTATCACAGACTAATAAAACCCTAGTTTAAGTCCGTTATCAATTTTATAAAAATTTAGGCAGCATAACAACTACCCGAGTGCAAAACCAAAAAATTTCCCTATCCAAAAACACTTCTATAATCATCACAAAACTCAAACCTCAACTCTTAGACCCTTTTGGTCCCCCAAATCAACCATTAAACACAGTCACAGGGTCTCAGACCCACAGTTCTCAAATAGAAATACAAACATGTATTTCCATTACAAGATCAGATATACACAAGTAAGATAGTTTACTTAATTGAAATCTATACATATATCCATAGTTTACATCAACTATCTAAGTCTAAGCCATCAATATACATGAGTGCTTACTACTAGTGACCATTAAGATATAGAATATATACCAAAAACTCAACAGCTGCTACACTACACTTGATGAAGTTGGACTGCTAACCCCCTCTATAACCTATGCATCGGAACACAGACATGTTGAGTATACACTTAGTGGTGGAATTGATACAATAAATGTATATCATGAGCATATTCACACACATAATGACACATGTAAAGTTAAGCAAACACTATGATCATTTCTATGTATCATTATTATTATTATCCTATTTATGTGCAATAATTTACAATGCCTTTTCATGCTAGTAACTCGTTCACATTCTACCTGGTTAACTTAATCATTCAAATCCATATCTTTATTCTATTTCCATTATTACTAGTCATGTTGTATTATATTTATTTAAATATAGTATCATTCAGGCCCATAACAGACATACTACACATTAAGACACTGGATAGCAGGATCAATTTTATGCAGTGGCCTATATTTTAGGCCTCGATAGCTGCACCTACTTGGTTCGATAGCAGGAATTAGTTCACTAGAACCTCTCAATACCAGACTAGTAGATAGTAGGGATTAGTCTATAGACCTCCCAATATCTGCAAGTAGGATAGCATAGATCAGATTAACCTAGTGGGACCTCCTAATACCCCAGTCAATATCTCTAATGCAGTATTGGTGGATAGCAAGGATCAGCCCCATAGGACCTCCCAATATCCAAATAAAACCAATGGGTAGTAAGGATAAGCCCAGGTGGAGCTCCCAATACCCGAGTGTGCAGCGTTTAACCTTAGAACCTCGGCAACTACACTCGCTATCTCATCAAGCAACAGTGGCCTCCGAAGGACCAATTTGCCTAATAGCTTCTAACTCCTAGTTGATCGGTTAACCTATCCAATAGGTGTCTAACTAATAGGCCATGTCACCATTCATTATTCAATTATTACTTGTCCTATACCTTATGTCATGTTGCTAACAACTTACATTTTCATTTTTAGTACATTTAGGCACCTCTTCCCATTTTAGGTCATTTTGTAAAAATTACTATTCATTTGATCAATTTCCCTCAAGTTACTATTAATTTTGTCATTTTCTTCTAATCATAATTCCCATATCTTTAGTCATACCAAACATGGATTCATTATTCCTCCAACCATTATACCTTAATATCATCATTAACTCATCTATAATCCTTATGCCATTACTTTCACACATACTAATCACCATTCCAAGTGTCAATCCAAGTATCAGAATTATACATCAATTTAGGTCACAATTCTCTCAACTAATATTCAATACATCTTATACTTCTCATTCACCTTCTTACCATAAATTTCATCTCATTTTCATGTTAATGACAGACATATGTACACTCTTTACATCACACACATGCACACCATTCGGCCAAGTCATGTACATATACCTACATTTATTTTCTTCTACCCAATTCATGCATATAAGCTTATTTTCATGGCATTAACATAACTATGTCATCATTTCCCATCAATTCCATGCAAAGCCATAGTTTTTACCATTTCGATACACATTCACACACACAATTTCATACAAAATTACATGGCATGCATAAATTATGTCAAGTTCACATACCTAGGGTGTGAAAACACCCCTTTTCCCCCACTTTAAGTTCTTGAATAAGGTTCTCCTTCAATTCCTTTTTCTTTGACCTAAACATAACCAATTTTACCTTAGAAAAATTCATAAAAATTCTATATAACTCAAAATTGAAAACTAAAACCAAGGAATTTCTTAGAATTACCTAAGCCACCTGTTCACGTATGAGGTCCCCTTTTTCCTCTGATGGGCTATCAAATTAAAACAATTAAGGACTTGACTTAAACCTCACTCCCCAAGTCTTGAAAGATGAGAAGCAGATTCGAGGAATCCTAAATCATTCTTACTTGATTAGCCTATGAAAAGCGAGTTAGGCACCACAAGGTAGGAGTCACCACCTAACCAAAGTTAGGAAATACCTTGTAGGGCCAAAACAAGAGTGGGTCTAAACCCTACTCTTATTTATACCTCAAGTTAATATGGAACTTCAATTTGAGTTTATAATAGTATCCATTTTCTTCAAGTGAGTTTTAGGCATCAAAATAAAATCACATATTCACATAATGGAATAACTAAAACATATTTATAAAAATAAATAAAATGCTTCAAATTAAATAATTTCATACATAAAATCAAGCAATTGATTATTTTGGGAACTTTGGTTCTCACATACTTATTTTTAGAAAATAGACTTTTATTTGTGACTTTTGTTAAGGAAAAATCAAAATCCATTTTATTGATAAAACACCGATTTAATTAAATATAAAATGTTTTGGTGACTAAATTAATTATTTTGACAACTTTGGTTCTTGTACACTTAATTTAAAAAAATGGATTTTCATCATACATAAAATCAGGTGGTTGATTATTTTGGGAACTTTGGTTCTCGCATGCTTATTTTTTAAAAAAATGGATTTTTATTTGTGACTTTTATTAAGGAAAAATAAAAATCCATATTATTAGCAAGACACCAATTAATTAAATATAAAATAGCTTAACTATTTTTATAACGTGCAAAAATCATTTTCCTACCTATTACAATATGCATGGAATATACATGGCAATAATTAGACTAAAAAATAAATTACAAGACAATCACCTAAAATACATTCTAACCCAAATAAAATAAAATAAAATAAATTACATGAAAATCACCTAAAATACAATCTAGTGATATTTGATAAAAAGAACAAGCAAGAAGATTAAATCAACTGTAACACAACAAATAACTCGCATCACAACAAAATTAGAACATTAGAATAAAAAAATAAATGACCGGACAAAAAGATAAAAATAGAACAAAAAATAGATCACCATAAAAATATCACAACGACAATAATAATACACAGATCTATAGATCTAATAAGTTACCGCACCTAACCGGTAGGTGGATAAATGAAAAATAAAAAAAGGATGGAAAAGGAAAAGAAAGATAGAATGGCTCACCGAGTATAATTGCCTTCAGGAAGAATAAATCTCAAAAGGATGGAACCCACGTATCTAAAAATCTTTTGAAATGTCAAAAAATAGTGTTTAAAGAATAACTTTTCACTTTTTTACAGATTCTCTCGAGACCTAAAAAAACTAAGAGAGGGAAGAAAGGAAGAGAGAGAAAATTCATACGAATTTTTACATTTATACACAAGTCTTGAGGCATGTCAAAATGGCAAATTTAGGGCCTAAAATGGTCATTTTGCCATAGGGTGGCATGTACGAATTATGCCATCTTTTAGTGAAATGATGTCACTTTGTTGATGCAAAACAACCATTAGACTAGTGTGAAACAACTATTTCTAGGCAAAATGATGTCATTTTTCCTTAAAGCCAAAAATATGTAA
>CANXYI010482503.1:0-10352 GCA_948208565.1 Hura crepitans
CTAATTTTTTTCTAATAGTTCCCATATCCAAAAAATTTTAACACTTGGTTTTTTGGATTCCTCATAATTTTTTTACCATTAGGATGTGCCACTTTCTAAATTTTCAGAGCACATTTTTGAATTTTCTCATTCAACTTAGAAGGGTTTACTATTTATATTACCTTATAAATCAAGATTTTGTTTTTGATTTTTAACTCTTTATATGACCTTAATTGCTCCTCAAATTTCACCTCAATACATGTAATAATTAATACAAATTTTTGGTCAAGTTAGCTTTGTTTGGCCTAAGGACAATATTCATAGGCTAGATGCACTATTCACCAAGGCCTACTCTTGAAACTCATTTTTCTTGCATCTTCTCATCATTACTATACCACATGTCATTTCATTAGTACCCTCATATCTCTCTTTCCTCTTTTTCACAATGGATATTGAATTTCCTATTTAACCCTAGCCTTTTCACAAAATTACCATTTTACCCTTCATTAAATTTTCGCTCCATTATTCACACCAATCGACTCTACTCAATTTGTACATCCATTTAATTCCATACTTTTTCTTCTGATTTCCACTTTAACCTTATGAAAGACTATACTAAAGGTTAGGGCATAACATTCATAGTCTATGTACATTGACAAAATGCTAAAGAGGTTTAGCATGGATCTCTCGAAGAAGGGCTCTATTCTTATGTTGCATGGGAAATACATTGCTAAATCTATTTCTCCCAAGACATAGAAGGAGAGAGGGCATATGAGTAAGATCCCATATGTTTTAGCTACAGGATCTATCATATATGCTATGTTATGTAGGAGACCCGATATATCATTTCTTTGAGTGGCATGAGCATATTCCAATCTAATAATAGAGAGGAAAATTAGGTGGCTATCAAGAATATACTTCAGTACTTGAGAAGGACTAGAGATTTATTTTTGGTATATGGAAAAAGAGGTCTACAGGTTAGTGGTTATATTGATGCTAGCTTTCAATATGATAAAAATAACTATAAATCTCAATATGGATACATATACATTATGTGTGGATGAGTTGTTATTTGGAAGAGTTCAAAATAGGTACAACCATGAATTCTATGTGACACCTCCTACTAGATTCCCAAAAAAACCCAATAAGTGGTGCACTTCCTACTAAGTCACCCATCTTGAGATTTCTCTCATGGTCATTCATTTAACTTTTACCAATTTTGTAATATTTACTTCAATCAGACTCTAAATTCATTCCTATTTGTCCTTTTGTATAACTTAGGGTCATACCATATTATACATGCTAATATTTGCCAATTACAGGTCAGTTAGGTTTTTCTAACAATTCAGTAATATAAAAGTTGTTCAGGTCCCTATCCAAATATTTCAACACCTGTAAAACACTTCAATATCTTATTCCACATCTCTTAGACCCATCTGGTCCCCTAAATATACACCTAGCATCATCATTCTATCAGTCAGCAACACAGGCCTTAGGCCACAATCAAATAATCATAGATGTAGAGCCTCAGGTTCACATACCATAAGCATAATCTAAATAAAATCACACATTCAAAGCATATTCCATATAATATCTATAACCTTTATATGGTACCCATTCCCCACCTGCGTACATGAGTGCAAAATTGGAAACTAGCTATACATTAATCTTCTAACTTATCCTCTGAACTTACCTACACACATTACAAGGCTATCCGCTTATAAAGAATACATACACATTGAAATAGGTATGTTGAGTATATAATACTCAGTGGTAAACTCAAGCATCTAAAACATGTCATAAAAGTTATCATGCATTTATGTAGTAATAATATCCATATATTCACTCAGGTTATTATGCCAACAATTAACAATACATTTATCAAAATGACCATACTACCCTTAAATCCCTTGATTACTTACTTATTCATAAAATATCTCAAGATTCCTTATCTTATTTAGGTTCTCCATTATTAGTGATAATATCAATTAAGTCAAGTGATTAAACCACTAATTAAACATTTTTACCAAATGACCAAAATACCCTCATACATGTATATGCCAATTAATCACTTATTTTATTCATTCAGATGTGAGTAAACTATTAATTTAAGCCACTTCTAGTGATAATATCCAATAACATGACTATTAGGCTAATAAAGTTCATGTGAGTAAAAATTGCTAAAATACCCTTTTACCTATACATAACAAATGACGAAGTATTTAATCAATTAAAAACATGTAATTTATAAATTTAAGCCATTTCGAATAATAATAGTTAAGGAATTGAGTTATCAATCATTAAATAGTATACATGCAAAATTACTTAATTACCCCTAATGGTATATACTGGATTTTTCATTTAGATAGTCATGTCAAAACATGCATTTTATTATTTTCCAACATCACCCTTATTTCATTTATTGTTTGTTTACTTTAATTTAGATGGCCTAACTAGGTAGATGACACTTACATATACTAGACCTAAAGGGAAATAAAAATATTATGCAGTGATCCACATTTTAGACCTCGATCGCTATACCAACCTGATCAAGACATAACACAGAAGGTGCAAATAACAAGATATGGTATGTCTAAAAGAGTAGTACAATGGCCCTCTAGGACCTTGGCTACTGTACCGGCCTTGTTTGAAGATCAAAGATGTCATAGACTAGTCTATATAGTAGACTAGTCTGTTTAATCGACTAGTGCAGTGGCTCTTAAGGACCTACATAGCTATACAGGAAAAATGAGGTGAATGGGTATATACATCTAGAATGTCACAAACTGGTCTATTTAATCGACTAGTGCAATGGCCCTACATTAGCAAAATGAGGTGAATGGCATTAAGTGTGCAAAAGCACATGAGTGCCTATCTAACAAACTAGTGCAGTAGGCCAAAATGGAGCTAGGTTGCTATACTAGCCCTGCTTGAAATTTAGACAATGTAGCAGCTGCTAAAATCCCTAAGTTAACTAGTCAACCCATCCAGTGGGTGCCTAACTAATAGGCTATGTAACTCAAATTATGTTCATTCCTTCACAAATTAACTTCTTATAATATTTAGAAGCAAAAAATAGTTAGTTATGAATTTTATTTCATAGCTCAATTTTTGCTTGGTCTGGTATAACCATAATTAGGCTACACTGTGTAAATTTCCAATATTATTGGCAAGTACTGTAATTGCTGATACTTAAGGTATATTATACTTTATTTTATTCCATAATTATGTCTTAAGTAATTGCCATTTACTATCCAATGGTTCATCAAGTTTCAATAGCCAATTTTGGGTTAATTTCTCAATACTTTTAGTGTAGCTTACATCATTATTTCCACAATGTTCATAGGCCCTGAGCCATAAAATCAATAAGTTATTTCCAAGGCCAAAGAATAGGCATCACAGCCAAAATATCTAATCACATAGTATAGCCCTCAAAGGCATAAATTATTGGCACATTATTTAGTCACAATTTATAGCCCTTAAAGGCACATTACAACCCATTTTTCAAATCCTTTCCTAGTCATGTTCAAGCTTATTTCCAAGCCAGCTTACATGCCAATTCTTAATCACATTTCATGCCATTTTAGTTATATACATTAAACTAATTTCATGCCAAATATTTTTTGCTAAACATGCTCATACTATTTTACCTTATCATGTATAGACATTACACACATGTTACCAACATGTTCATGCCACTTCCATTACCAAACACCTATGTGTGTTAAGATCATACCATATTCAAGTCCAATTAAAGCTAAGTAAATTTAACTATTTTAAGTCTAATACATCAAGCTTCAAGGCATTTATCTATTTCAAGCATAATAGCCAAAACTTGCTTACCATTTTCTTTGCCAATGATCTTAGGTACATTGATATACAAGCCATGCTCATGTATTTTTCCACATTTCCTTATACATTCAATTACTTGCACATGCTCTCAACACATTTATTCATTCAGAAGAATGTTTTTATGCCAATTTAGATAGCCAAAGCATGGTGTATATCTTAGCCATTACCTAATTCACAATCATATACATATTGATGAAGCCATCTACTTGTCATATAATGGTTTCACATATCCTAAAGCTAATTGTACATGCCAAATGGATAATTATACTCACACACACAAATAGGTATATACATATTAAGAACCTTAACACCATATTCCACACTAAATTATGCATTATACATATACATATTGTCTATAATGCTCTTGGCCAGCAAGGGTTCACTTATAAAAGTCAAGTTTTCATCAATCAACTCCTAATTCGACACTTAATTTCCCATTTATCCCTAAGAAACTCATATAAACTAAGAGATGTCATTCTTTAAACCCTAATTCAACTTCATAAAGCATGGTTTTAGTCCTATATAGGTCGCATGGTAAGAAGAAAAGGACTAAATTCACTTAACTTTTGAGAGCACCCTTGTCAGACCCTCAATCCAATTTTCTATGGTGACTTCTCCACCCTTCTTCAAAGCTTTCCTTGCCTTAAATCCCCTTAAATATAATTCATACACACCCTCTTCAATGTTAGGCATCTCATGGAACCATTAATAGCCTAAGGAACCAAGGAAACTCAAGAAAAGGCCATGAAAGCTCACCTTGTGCACTTGCTGGACTACTTCTGACCACTGAACTTTGATGACTTTTATTTAATTCCTGAAGACTCCTTTTCTAGTGCTTCTTCTTCCCCTAGCAACCTAACACACCTGATTGTGTTTAGGAATTAAAAAATTGCAAAAATGGCTAGAGGAAGAAGATGAAAATGCACTCTCTGTTCCCTTAAATGGCATTACCTTTTAAACAATAAGGAAATTGTTTTTTCTTTGTTTTAGTGGAGTTGCCACTTGTCAAGCCATTTGGATACTTGGCATGGCCTTA
Source organism: Hura crepitans (assembly GCA_948208565.1). NCBI lineage: Eukaryota > Viridiplantae > Streptophyta > Magnoliopsida > Malpighiales > Euphorbiaceae > Hura > Hura crepitans. Next base: position 4,868 of record CANXYI010482503.1, read on the forward strand.
GGCCAACTGGCTTGGTACGAGTGGGTCCTACGACCACCTGAAGCATCTCAAAATGGCTCAATTTTTTGGTAAAACTTAAAAAATTCACCTAAATACTCAAGAACCTCAAAGAATTACATCGTTTATTTTAAATTTCATATTTTAATCCCCTCTACATGATCATAAATTATTATGGCTAAATTCCATTGATAAGACATTTTTTAGATTGCATCAATTTGTGTGCTAACCTAAAAAATTAAAAAAATTTGCAAATGACCTCATAATTCAAAAATTTTTTCTCCAATGGACTCAGTGGAAATTTTAAGCTTTAAGGTCTCATATTTTTGGGTCTGTCTAAGCACATCCTAGGTCATTCTCGATCCGTCTCAATTTTATTACATAGATGAATAACTTACAGTCTGAAAGGAATTATTGGTTCTGCTAAATTTTTAAATTTTGCCTTTTTCATCATTTTAACGCCCCTCAAAGTTTCACAACTAGTGTCGTTGCCTCGATTTACATGAAAGTGACCCGACAGCTCAGGCACAGTTCTTGGACCTAGTGGCACTGTTCACGGAGCCTCAAAAGACATGCATTACGGTTCTTCACCTTTTAAGAAAATTTCATCCCCTAAATTACCTGTGTTTACTAGTTGTGGATACTATACCTTCATTTACTTTTCTAGCTCCTAAGGAGCTGTTTCAGTATTATAGTGCCTTTATAGCACTTTAACCAATGCTATGGATTTATTCTGCAACTGCTTCACTTCACAAGCCAAAATCTAAACCGGTTCCTTTTTCATAAGCTTAAAACATATTATACTTCAACGTCTATCAATGATAGTTTTCAATTTTCCTCTAACCACTTTCACTTTTTTCTTTACATTTTCAATCACATCGATACCAGAAATTTTACTTTTCTCAACTTCACTCTAGCACAAAGGAGTTATGTATTGTCTGCCATATAAAGCTTCATAAGGTGTTATCCCTAAGCTGGATTGATAACTATTATTAAAGGCCAATCTGGTGCCTAATGCTCCCTATAGCTTCTTCCAAAATTTAAAAGTAAAGCGAGGATTACTTTCACAAATAATGGTCACTGGCTCCCCATAAAGTCTGATTATCTTATCCATATAGAATTTTGCCAGCTTCTTTAATTAATAGTGTGACACCCCTTACTGGATCCCTTAGGAGACCCCATAGGTGATGCACGCACTACTAGGTCACTAGTACCATACCTATGACTCCCATTACTTACATTAGCTTAACTTACTTTGTTTCTACATTTACTTCCTATAGGTTTATATCTCACTCAAGGTGTAGTTATACAAAAATACCACTTTTAGATAATTACAGGACATGTCCAAAACCTTAGAAATTCCAGTAGCATAACAGTTGTTCAGGTTCTATCCCAAAATTTTCAAAAGCCTTTTTAACACTTTTATAAACATTTCACAACTCCTGGACCTATTTGTTCCCCTATTATTAGCCTAACATCAACTTAATCACACATTAAACTCAGGCCTTATGCCACAAATAAAAGCATGCATATATAGAGCCTCAGGCTCACATCAACATCAAACATCATTTCTGAACATACATACAGAAGAAAAACATATAGGACTATTTTATTTACATCTACAGTTTATGTTTACTTATATGCATTACATCTACAGAGCTTAAATACATGTTTCTACCTAATTCCCACCTAGGTACATGGATATCAAAATTGTACAACAATTACTTTATAATCCTTCATTGGTATCCTCTAAACTCTTATCGTTACGCTTCACGAGAAAATATTCTGCTCTTCAGTACTTGCGCACCAAAATAGGTATGTTGAGTATACGAGATATTTAATGGTGAACTTAAAACATTTACATCATGGCATTATATCATTTTCATACCTGTGTAGTTTAATAACTAATTTTACCTCATTATGTAATTCAATTATACAACATGGTGCCCAATTATTAAAATACCCCTAAGGCATTTATAAGTCATGAAATAACATTTTTTACTCTCATAAATTATTTAGAGTAATTATTAATATTCATAGCATGCATACTTTACAGGAATCAATTTATTTATAACATATGTGTAAAATCACCAAAATGCCCTTTTGCCTATACTTCACCAATTTCTCAGAAAAAGTCATCCAATTATGCTTAATTTTTATCTTCCATAATTATTCTGCTTATTCACTTAATTTAATTCACTAGCCCGACTAGGAAGATGACACTTAAAAACACTGGATCTGGAGGGAAAAAATAAACTAGTGCAATGGTCCCCATTCTAGACGTACGCTGCTGCACCAGCATATATGCCATAATGGAGATCAGCCCATAGCCTCTCCAAACACAAGTAAATAATATATGTATGACATAATGGAGATCAACCTGTAGGCCTCCCCAACTATAAATAAATAACATCAGGAATGTGACATAATGGAGATCAGCCCATAGGCCTACCCAGCCATAAATAATATCTCAATATCTGAGTGACATAATAGAGATCAGCCCGTAGGTCTCTCTAGCCACCAATAAAGTTACTGCCTAAACATCAGATAACTAGCAGCTATAAAACCCTAAGTTGACCGGTCAACCCATCCAGTGGGCATTTAACTAATAGGCCATGTAGCTCATTTTAAGTTCATTTATTAACCATAATGTTCTTATAATATTTATAATCTAATAACATACAGTTATAAATTTTATCTCATCATTTATTTTCAACTAGTCTAGTATAGCCACATTTTGGCTTTACCAAGTAAAATCCCAAATTAATATTTAATTCTACTATTGCCAAAATTTAAGGTTTAATATGTTATAATTTATCATGGCATTAATATTCAAGAAGTTAACACTTTCTGTCCAGTGATATTTTTGGTTTAGGTAATGGTCAACTGGGCAGTTACAGGTTATTTCAACCACTTTTCAAGTCAAATTTTGGGACTATTTTAAGTCTAATTTTAACACAATTTTCAACATCTTTTTAAGCACATTCATAGGCCCAAAGCCAAATGCATCTAGGCCAATTCCAAGGCCAACCAATAGGCATAATTGCCATTTATACAAATGTCTCAAATCTAGCCCAAAAGGCACAAGTAAATATGCAATTACATAGCACATTTCAAGCCACTTTTTAAGTACTTGTTTTAGGTCATAGCTACATGTTTTAGTTTAACCTTTTTAGCCATTTAAAAGACACATTCTCAAGGTGTATTTTATCTTGTCAACATGTTATATACATTGTTTAATTCCATAATCATTATAAACCAATTCCATAGCCAATATAAAGCATGTACTAAACACTTTTATAAGCTACATTACAAGCCATATTACCATTACATGCTCTCAGATTATCTAAGAAAATTATGCACATTTCCTTATCCATTCCACCATACATTTGCCAATTTTTCATACCATACTTGTCAATATTGTGATTCATTTTCTAAGCATGATTTATACACCATATTTACATTCTAAATGCCATGCCTACATGCCATATACATCATCACACATGCCATGCCATCCATGCACACCATTCGACTATACATCATGCACCCATATGCACCTAATTTCTTTTCCTAATTATCATACATATCATGTTATTTTGACACCGTTAACATAGTCATACCATTAATTTATATCAAAGCCACGCATAACACCATGAACTTGCAATTCCATACACATGTACACATACCAAATCATGGCAAAACACATGACACACATGAATTGAACCTATTCCACATACCTAGGGTGTGAAAACACCCTTTTCCCCACCACTTTGATTCCTAAAAGCTTGTTCTCCTTCACTAGTCTCCTTTTGCCCTAAACATACACAAATTGGGCTTAGAAAAACTCCTAAAAAATTCTACATAGCTTTAAATGGAAATCTAAAACCATAGAACTTCTTAAAATACTCTAAACTACCAAAAACAAAAATAAAAAATGAAATAAAAGCACTTACCCTAAAAATTGACACTATTCACCAAGGTTGTAAATCTCTCTTTTTAGGCCAAATCTCTCAAATTTCTTACTTGGATTAGACTTTAGAGGTCATAGAGGGTTTAATCCATATGTTTATTATGATTTTTGGTGGTGTATGGGAGGAGAGAGAAAACAAAAATGATGGGAGGTGTTCTTAAAAATGGCATCGGCCAAGGGAGATTTTTAGGGGAGAAGAAGTTGGTTCACACATGTGACCCCCTCACATGTGTGGGCCCTTATATAGGGGTAGGTGGATGGCTCATATCGCAACATGCGGTGATCTGGTCCGTTTTCTCCCAGTTTCTTTTTAAAGTTTAGAAATTCATAGAAATTTCTCTAGACCTCTAAAAATAGCCATTTTAATTTTAAAAATCCTTAATTAGTGTCACTAAGGCCCATGTAAAATTTCAAGTCAAAATTCCACTATTAACTTTTTAATGCTCTTCACCCGCTAGAATAAAATATTTAGAAAAAATACCAAACGACCTCAAAAAATTAAAATTCCTTCTTTGTCATGTTAATTGGAAGTCTTAAAGTTTAGGGTATGGTATTTTTGGGTCCATCCGGACACATCTTGGGGCTTTCCCGGCATAACCTCCTTTTATCTCCTCATTCACTAGTTCTTGACCCGAAATGATTTATTGGTTCTACTAAATTTTTAAATTCTTTCATTTTACCTATTTTCAGGCTCATCAAAGTTTTATGACCAATACGCCCCTTTTTGGCCTCGTGGAAGTGCCCTGACCTGTAGGGAACACCACTTAGGCTAAAGAGGTACTGTTCATAAAACTTTGACTTACGGGTGTTACACCTGTTATCTCTTGTTTGGTATTAGGAGGTTCAAGTGAGCTAATCCCTGCTATCAAATCAGGTTAGTGTAGCAGTCAGGGTCTAAAATGTGGGCCACTACACAACTTTTTAGTTCCCTCTTGATCCAGTGTCCTAGGTGTAGTCTATCTAGTCGAGCCTAATGAATTCAATTGAATTAATACTTAGACTTTGATTAATAGTAGGTTATTGCATGATTAATTTAATTGAGTTTGTTATAGTGGCATTTTGGTAATTATTGTGTAAAACTGGTATATCATATGAATGGCATGAATTTCCTAGTTTATCACCCACACACTGCATTTTGACTATTATATTATCATTGCATGTGAGCCATTACATATATCATGTTTTGAATGCTTTAAGTTCATCACTGAGTTTTACACTCAACGTGCTAGTGTTTTGGTGCACAAGTTGCAAAGATAAGCAGTCTAGCCTCAGAGATCATGTAATATAGCAGCACAGTTCTTGAAGGGTACATAAAGTCTTTTCTTTTAGTATTGTTTAGCTAGCACTCATGTAAAACACTATAGGGTATGGGTTAGCATGCTTAGAAGCTACTATGTCTATATATATAAAGAATGGATATAATGTATATAATCAAGTGCTTTATTTGTTTGGGTTGTTTGATGTCTTAATAACTGTGGGCTTGAGGCCCTATATGTGTTTCTAAAAGGATTGATATGT
>CANXYI010482522.1:0-18847 GCA_948208565.1 Hura crepitans
TAGAGAACAAGCAAGAGCATGAGAATGGAGGTGAAGAAAGGTCATAGAATCGATCCTAAGATGATGTAGGGCACCTCTGTAAGTGTATTTGATAAAAACCTATGCCTATTTCCATGATTTTGTGATTTCTATAATAAGTGCACTTTAGGGGGTTTAGTCATATTTAAGGGTTAGTATAACCCTAAATTGGTCACTAGGGTATTTTAAAGTTTAGAGAATGACAATGGACTTGACAAAATTAAAAATGAAGGAAAAATGAACAAATTACAAAGGATTGAAAATGGGAACCTAATATTGAATGTGTAGGGACATAAAGGTAATCTCTCTAATTGTTATATAATAGGTGTAATTTGAACTATAATAGCTTACAATGAATGGTTAGGAAATGTATCAAATTGTATATTAATGAGGGAATGAAATAATGTAGGTAATGTACAAGTATTGTGCATATGCATGTGAATATCTACATAATGCATGACATGTAAGAATGACCATGTGTGAACAATAATATGTGATGTAAAATGATGAACATAATTGGCAGGTAATTCGTAAATAAACATGGCAATAGGTAGAAAAATAATGAGGATATGATTAGGGCAATAAGGCAATGTCAATTAGGTACAACAATACAAATAATGGACTCGTAATGCAAATTGTATGAATGATATAGAAACTACTATTAAAAGTGACAAAGGTGCCTTATGAGACTTGTAAATGAACATGTATGATACAATAGTCAAATGATATCAAAAAGTGAACAGAATTATGACTATAAATAATATGAATACCAAATAATGAGAATGATAAGGAAACTGGCCCATATACGTTAAACGGTACTAGATAGCTTGACTAATCAACTAGGGGATAGCAGTTGCTAGGGCACCTTAATGCCTTATTACCCATTTTACCCATTATTGCATTGAGACCTTTGTGGTTAAGATTTGGGACCTATAGGGTCAGGAGACATATGTGGTTAGGATTTGAGACCTTCATGGTCAGGAGACCTTTATAGTTAGGAGACCTTTGTCATCAGGATTGAGACCTTTAGGTAAGTATTTATTTATTGGTACTGGAGCTCCATATATAGATAATTGATTACCCAGCTGGTGCAATAGCATGGAGGCCTAAAATGTAGGCCACTGCATAACTAGATCTTGATATCTAATATTTGGATACATATTTCTCAAATATGGGCTAAAATTGAATGGTATTAATGAAATGCAAACATATAAAATGTCCACAACAATTATATGTAACAATTGATCAAAAGACTTCATAATTAACATGTATGTCATACCTTGTTAGTATCAATGAACATAACAACTAATAAGGGAAATAAACCCCTAAGAAAGGATTAAACTCGGTGTATGCAATTAATCATACACTAATAATTGGGATAAATTAATTAGAGACAAAAAAGGTAAAAAGTCATATAAAGGATAATGACATAAATGGGAGTTTAAATGCATTAATCTCATGAATGTATGACATGATGTATGCATGTTTTATTGAATACACCACTAAGTATATTGCTTAGCACATCGTGTTTTCTCAATACATAGGCTGTAGATAGATCCAGCATCAAACCGAGCCTCAAGTGATTGCAATGCAGTCAAGACAACCTCTAAATTGGTATATTTTTGTCATGGCTTTCATGTGATGTAAACATAGTAATGGCACTCATATGTATAGTTGTAAGGTATAGGTCTAGTATGGTGATGTGTATACATATATATATCTTGTGTATGTAAACTATACCAACATATGTCTATAATATATAATTTTTAAGTTATGTATGCTTGATATAGTATGATTTTGAGATAGTGATGCATGTGTGATGACTAATGATGATGATGTAAGATGATAGTGATATTAGAGGGTCAAAAGGACCCAGGGGCTTTGATTGAGTTGGAAACATTATAAAAGTGTTATTTTTATAGGTTTATTTTAAGACATGTCACTAGACAGCCATTATGCTGCCAAATTTTTGTCAACCATAATAGCAAAGTCTTATAATGTATTGACATAATAATGATGTTAAAACTACACATAGGCCCTTGATGCTCAAGATGTAAACACATAAAAAGGAAATGGATAAAAGATGGTAAAATAGGTTAACGTGTCATCTCTTATTCGGACTAGTGACAACTCGGGTAGGAGGTGTCATAATATGCCATCTCTCATTTAGATCTGGCTACCAAGTTAAGTGAGGGGTGTCACAAGTCTTATATTAATTTGAAGTTAAAGGATATAGAATACACAATTAGAGATAAGGTTTTTCCTATGGTATCTTAGTGGAAGAAGGTTCTGAGGTTTGGCATGAAGGCAAAGTTGAGTCTAAGGTTTATTGGTCCATATGAGATAACTGAACATATAAGGTTAATAGCCTACATACTTGCTTTGCCTCCAGAGTTACAATAGATCCATGATGTGTTCCATGTGTCAAGGCTTCAGTGATATAGATAAGATCCTTCACATGTGCTAGTAGCTAACAAAGTTGAGATACAACTAAATTTAACTTATAAATAAGAACCAGTGAGGATTTTGGCAAGAGAATTAAAGAGTTGTGAAATAAAATATTGTCACTAGTAAAGGTGTTATAGAAGCATCATAACATCGAGGAAACAACTTAGAAAAGTGAAAGCTAGATGAAAGAATAGTATCCACATCTATTTGAACTAAGTAGTTTCGAGGAAGAAATTCTTTTAAGACAGGAAGAAATGTAACGGCCAAAAATTGTAATGTTATAAATAGTACTTCCTGAGACATAAAAAGTGTTTTCTTAAGACCTAAGACACATTAATGTGATCGAATGGAAGTATTAATCATAATATAATTTTGGATAAAATTTGAAATTAAAACAAAGTCATTAAGATGGTTAAAAATGACAGCGAAGTTTTTACGATAGTGTCTTGTGAATAATGATGTAGTTTTAGCTGAATCGTAAAATATTATGTTCTTGCTCAAATTGACCTTGGTCAATACAACCTAATACTCAAATATTATAAATAATCCATTAGTATTGGAATTGGAATTTTTGAATATCAATAAGTATTTTATAAAAATTAGGCAAAGTTAGAATCTTATTCTTAATCTATTTTTCATGTTTTTTGAATACGATTTTTTTAAGGCTTTCAAGTCTTGTTATAAGGGTTTGTATGGGACCTACGATGTGTTTTATGGTGTTTGAAGTGAGAGGAAGAAATTAAAAAGAGTGGATTAAAAGATGGAAAAATTAGGGCTATTAGATAGAAAGATGGGAGAATTTAACCCTTGAATCAAGAGACCTACAAAAGGGTCAATCCGGGTCAAAACCCAAATAGTGTCTTCTTTTTCCCTATTCTTGAAGAACCTAATGATCAAAATGACTTTATTGCAATTCAAACAAAATTATGTGATTTTGCTATTACAAACCAATTTATTATGACCATCATGTTATTAAGTTCAAAGTATAGTGACCACTTATGTAATTAAACCCTGAATGAGATGTTGTAATAAGCCAATTGCAAAGTTACCCTTAAGGCCTTTATTGTAGTAGCTTATAATTTTCATTGATGTAGGCAATGAAGGTGCTCACTAAGTGCATTTCTTTTATTTTCTCTTTAGGAATAAGTCCACCATTTCACCAAGATTAACAAAATCATTAAAGCCTATTTTGTTCATATAGGGAATCCATTTTGTCTAATATGGTAGGGCTAGCCACACTTTTTTTTCTTTTTAGTCTCTTCCAAACCTTCTTTGTACTCGCATCATAATCAAATAGATCCATTTCAACATCATCATCCATATATGATACCTTTTTATTTTTTATTATTGAAATAAAAAAAGTGAGGGAAAAGTTTCTAATAACTGTATTCAGTGTGGCAATAGTATGTATATATGAACAAAAAGTTAATTAAGGAAATAATCATAGATATTAATCATGCCTAACTTGTTACAAAGACATTCCATTTGAGCCCCATTTAATGCTTTATGAACAAATCACCTAATTGCTCTCATGTTTTCACATATCCGATAGAGATTACATTTTCTTAAATCTTTTTATAGATAAAGTGACAATTAACTTTGATATTTTGGTCTATTCATGGTATACTAGAATGGAAGTAATATAGAGAGTAGCCTAATTATCACACCAAAGTTTTGCTGGCAATAAAGGATTCAAACTAATGTCAGCTAACATATTGTTTATCCATAAAATCTCACAAGTGTACTGCGCTATATCTATATTAAGATTCTAACTAGGTCTAGATACAACACTCTGCTTCTTACTTCTCTATGATACTAGGCTTCATCCAACAAAAATACAATATCATTTAGTGGATCTTTTATCACTTTTGAATACAGCCCCATCAACATCTATAAAAGCATTTTGTACGAGTGTGCCTATGATTATTATAAAATATGCCTAGTCTGGGAGCCCTTTTCAAATAACATAAGATTTGTTCTAGAGTTGCTCAATGCTTGACTAATAGGAGCAAACATGAATTGGTTAATATTACTAGTTGCAAATACAATATCTAGATAAGTCACAATGAGATAGTTCAATTTTCCAACTAACCTTTTGTTATCTTTTTGGATCATCAAATGGATCACCATAATCTTTTGTAAGATGCTTATTAGAAACCATAGAGTATTGCCTGGCTTAGCTTCCAAGTTTCCTATTTTTACAAGCAAGTTAATGACATAATTTCTTTAAGACAAAAAAAAATCCCTTTTTGTTTCTTAAAACTTCTACTCTTAAGAAGTATTTCAACTTGCCCAAGTCTTTAGTGCGAAACCTTGTATGCAACAAAGACTTAGAGAAGAGACACTTATATAATCACTTCCTACAATGACAATGCCATCAACATATACAATAAAGAAGACAAAATTATCACACTTGCCTTTTTTCAATCTAAACTCTTGATTATATCACTGAACTTGCTAAACCAAGCATATAGACTCTACTTTAGCCTATACAAAGATTTCTTCAAATGGCAAACTTTCCCATCTCTTCGTAAGCAACAAATCTAGGTGGTTGCTCTACATATGCCTTTTCTTAAAGGTCTTTATGAAGAAATGCATTCTTGATATCCAACAAATGCAATGGCCAATGTTGAGAAGTAGCTATAGATATAAAGAGATAGGCAAAAGTCAATTTGGCCATAAGATAGAAAGTATAATAATAATGTACTCCATAAGTGTGCATGTATCTTTTAGTCACAAGTATGGCCTTAAGTCTAGCCACAAAACCATCTAGATTAACTTTAATTGCAAATACCCATCGACATCCTATAGCCTTCTTACCTTGAGGTAAATTTACTAAATCTCAATTAAGATTATCATCCAAAGTTTTTATCTTCTTAAGCATCGCATTATACTAATCAAAATAAGATAATGCCTTTTTAACTATCTTAAGTAGGGAAACATAGCCTAAAGTGGCAATTAAAAAACTAGAAAAAGGACATAAGTGATCATATGAAATAAAATTGGCAATGGAATAAGTAGATTTACATTAACGTTTACCTTTATAAAGGCTAATAAGATAGTTAAAATCACTTAGTGGTGGATCTGATGACAAAGAAGGTTGTAGTGTAGGACATGTATCACTGGCTACCTATCTCGTAGAATAAACTTGAACAATTGGTGGCTTGTCTAGAATACAAGACTGAACACTAGGAAAAACACCACTATCTAACTATTCATGAGGAGAGGTACTAAGAAAAACATCATTGTCTACTAGTTGATTATAACTTAATATGAATTTACAAATGAGCTATTTATCTTCCTCCCCTTGACTCATAGAAGCTGGCATTGTAGAAAAAAGGCATTCTCTTCAAAATGATCACATCAGTTAAAACCAAATATCTATTGAGATATGGAGAATAACATTGATAACCCTTCTAAATATGAGAGTATCCCTAAAAGACACACTTTAAGGCTTAGGATCTAGTTTAGTAATGTAGGGCCTTACTTCATGAACACAACACATGCTACCAAACACCTATGTCTCCTAAGAAATAACAATACCATAATTTGGCTAAAAATAATAAGCTAATCATTAGAGAAAAAGGCTAGAGGGTGAATGGTTGTGCCATGTGCTCTCACTCGTTGATGCTTGAAGATAAGTGAAAATCTTCGATCAATATATGAGTCTCACTCATAAAACTTTTAGACATTAGATTTAAGGGGTTGTCAAAAATAGCTTTACACTACTCTTTATGACATTGACAAGTAAAACTAGAAACCAAAATCAATGACCAAAAATGGATAAAAATCAAACCTAAAAGTTATAGAAAACAAATAAAAAACCCAAAAACCTAAATTAGCCTAAAGGCTTTAATACCACAAAAAAAAATATGAGAGAGAAAGGTTTCTGATGAATGTATTTAGTTGTTATAATATGTATTTATACATGAATAACTAAGAAAACAAAATTATGCTAGCTACACAAGGTAACTAAATAAATAGCTATACAATATCTATTTTACAGCTAACATAGTATATGTAATAATTACCAATGTATTGTTCAAGAAATGACTAATTCACTCAAAAAATAAAAGTTGCATTAACATTTAATGTCTTAGTAAGAAAAGTAGGGGATAAAACCTGGTCATTTAAAATTTTGGCTAAAGGTTAGAAATTAATCCTAATGTTTTTGAAATAGATAGAATTCACCTTCAAACTTTTTTTTTGTCGGTTTTTGCTCCTTAACATTCAAAATGGATAGAAAATACTCTTCTTAGTCAGCTTTTGCTCTTAAAATTTTATTACTTTATGGCCAAAATAAATCCATTTTAAAAACTTCATTAATAAAAACTATCTATTTTAAAAAAATATAAGAGCTTTTTTTGACTTTTTGATTTATCATAGTGGCATTTTCTAAAAAAAAAATTTAAGAACAAATTTTATTTGTTTTGCAAAGTTAACAAATAAATTTTTATATGACTTAATTTTTTTTATTAGTATATGTTTAATAGCATGTAAGGGAAGATCACCACATTGTATTCGTGTTGCAACACCACTCACCACATATACATTCTTATTAAGATTAATATCTTGATTCTACTGAATGGGTCCCCTAATGTCAGGGCAACCATTTATTTCCTTATTAGAAACAATAATTGCCTGCTTTGTGTTCAGAGAAGCCCACACCTCTTACAACATTTTTTTTTAACAAGGATTTGCAACTTTCTTTAGGCTCATATAATTCAATTGTGCCAAAAAGTTATGATTCCTTCTTTATTTATAGTATATAAAATCACTACCTTAGTATAGTTATTTAGATGTTTTCAATCTATATTAAGTTGATTTTTATTCCTTTTTAGTATAATTCAGGAAATAAATAAGATTCCCCCTACTTTTTATTATTTTATTAGTTTTTTAGGTATTTTTGAAATAATTTTAGAGTGTAAAGGACAAGTTAGGCATGAATTAGAAGAAAATGAATCGAGTTTTTACTTGCTTGAGTAAGCCTATGGCCGTGTGAGGTGGGATACCTCATAACTATAGAAGTTACATGAAGAAGCCCATATCCTTGAAGGCTTACGACTATGGGATTCATAGCTATGAACTCACCCAGAGACAAAATAAAAGTCCAAACCTATTTTAGAATAAGGGAATTGAGAGTTTGAGGGAAAAAGTTATGCTCTAATTTCAAAGTCGAAAATTGAGAGAAAATTGAGGGGAAATAGAGAGAAAAATTTCTAATTGAACTAATTCGTTCATTAATTTGATTCCTTATCCGTTCTTTAATTCAATCGATCAAAGAGTTGGTGAAGGCAACAATTAAGGAGGCAATTTTTAGTTTGAGTTTCTTCCTTAAAAGTTGTAACATGAACTCTTTCTTCATTTTTGCTTAATTTATTTAATGATTAGTGAGTAGACTTTTCTTTTATTAAGGGATTGTTGAATCCCTGGATTTGTTGTTGATGAATAATTAATTTAAATACATATTAATTTAGTTTCATCTTCTATCATGTGCTTTATGCTTAAATGATTGATAATTACTACTTAATTGTTATTGGAATAACCAATTGAGTTCATAATATTGATTGGATTTTGTTCTTAATAAATAGGTAGATAGATGGCTAGGTTAATTTATATATTATCATAATGATTATATAATAAACCTAGGGATTAGAATTATTTCTAAACGGATAATTCTTGTTAACTCAATTTATGCAGTTTAATTTTTAATTTTCTAAAAATAAAGTAAAAGTTTATTTTAAATATCTATTCTTGCAATTGGGTGATTGGGGTTAAGTTGAGTTTTATCTAACTGAGTTAATATATGTGAATTGACTAAAATGCATAAATATCTAGGGAGGATAGATGACCTTAAAATTCTTTGATCATTGATTCATTTGTCTTATGAACTTTCTTGTATTTGTTGATTTTAATTTCAATTAGTTTTATTTTATTTTACATCTTAAAACTTTTATTAATATAAGTTTTCTCAAATAGCATTATAAAAAAACAATATAATTTCGATTAAATAATTTGTTTCTGTGGAACAATATTTGGGTACTTTTGTATCCATTTTATTACATGATTAGTGCATTTGCCAACCATACACATCAAGTTTTTAGCGCCATTGCTGGTGTCACACCTATACCCGATTTTTGTGGAAACTCGATAAGAGTATGAACACCCCCTAAAAGTCACCCTTCCTAACATTTTCCCTAAGGTTTATTCGTTTAACACTTATTACTCTCTTTTATTTTCATATCTATGTTTGAAATATTTTCTTTGTTTCTTTATTTTTAATTCATAATAGTCATAAAACACTGAGAAAATCATTTGGTTTGACAGAAAATAATTTTTTTTCAAAAAATTAGATAGCATAACAACTGCTCGGGTTAAAAACCAAAATTTTTCTTGTAAAGAAATACACTTCTATATAAGTCATACATTCATTCAACAACTTTTAGACCCTCTAGTCCTCCAACATCATCATGATTCACAATTTCACATGCAAAATCATAATATCAAGAGCAACACTCAATTTCATAGGGTTTTAAACCCATTCTCATCAACAATTATAGAGATACATAGCATTTGAATGCATTTTTTAGACATGCATTTCCATTACCTCATTATATGTTTATTAATTACTATAACACCCCCTGCCCATTCATAGAGAAAATAGGCAAAGCGTGCTACTTCCCATGATGTCACCCATCCTTGGATTTCCCTAGGGGCTTTTCATTTAACTTTCACTTTGATGTCTCTTATTCAGTCTAGAAATTTCATTTAATGGTTCTGATAGTCTAATGTTAACTTACCAGGCATGTCACACTCACATGCCTGACCTTAAGATCAAATATCAGCCTAGGCTATTATTACAAATAAGAACTCATTTACACTAATAATAGGCTAATATATTCTCTGTATAATTATCATACCATTCCACTACCCACAGTAACATGCATGACTGCCTCTAACTACTAAACAATATAATCTAGTCAGATAATATCATACTTGGATAGCCATCGGCTGTACTACTAGTCATACTCATCATGTCATCCAAATTTAATACCTACGCATCGGACATCCTATACGCTAAGCATGCATTCAATGGTGAATTTAACTAAACATATAATGTACTACTATCACATGTAAGCACATAATCAATTACTAGCACCATTTACTTATTAAGTCCAGTCTCTCTACTACAGGTTCCAGTGACTATTCATTACTTGAATTTGATTACCTCAACTATACACTTAACTTAAGGTTACAAATGCCATTTCACCCTTATACATCATTTCAGTACTATTTGGCTATGAACCATACCCACATTCTTTCATTCTAGTTACTTCATACCATACCTAAGTTACATGACTTATATAGCTTACCCTCTATTTGTACTATTTCTTGATCAATATCCCTCATTTAACTCTATTCATTATGTATACCTATATAGAATACCATTTACTTCATTTATATTAGATCATTTCTTCCATAACTTATTTCTTTTATGAGTGTTCCCTTATTCATTCACAAGTTCATCAATCTTTTACCCCTTTTAGGAATCTCATTTAAGATAAAATAAGTTTATTCAATCTCTCTCTTTAGAGTTTATCTTTTGTTCTTAAGATGTTTACTCACAGGTTATCTCAATTCTGCTAGTAATCTTTCAGTTCCTTCTTACTATCCTTTAAGTCTATTTAAGTTTTTTAACTTGTCCAATTATACCCCCACAGTTCAGGAAAAACTCCCAACCACTGGATAATAGGAATCACAATGTCTAATGGCCCCCATTTTAGACCTCGGTTGCTATACTAACCCAGTCCAAGAATCGGACAAAAGATAAAGCCATACAGTGGCCCATATTATAGACTTTAGTGTCTGTATAGATCTTTTGCCTGATAGCAGGGATCAATTCCTAAGAACCTCCCAATACCAAAAAGGGGATAGCAGGGATCAGTCCTATGGGACCTCCTAATATCCCAGTACAATTAACACCAGTAAGGTATCAGATAGATAGCAAGGATTGGCCCCATGGGACCTCCCAATATCCATAAGTGGGTAGCAGGGATCAGCCATAGGCCTCCCAATACCCAGAGTGTGCAGGGTCAAATCAATACTCAGTGGTTGCACCCACCATCCACAGGCTAAAATCCATATAGACTCAGCCTCCAGTAGCTATTAATCCCTAGTTGATCGGTTAACCTATCCAGTGTATAAGTAACCATCAATCCCGAGATTCCCTTTCCATTATCTTTAATAACCATTATATCTAATGTCTAAAGTATTTATATGAATTCATATCTTTGATTAATCAGCTTACTTTATTTATCACCTAAATATCTTTTAACATCATTCCAGTCTCATCAATTTACCATGTTCTCAATTCAGGTTCCATTCTTTTCTTTAGTGTTATTTGTTTGTCTTTTATCTCTTTTTCTGCTAACTTATGTTCTGTTTTCTTCACTTCTATGTCTCCCAAAATATTATATTTTGAGGCTCTTGTATTTTTTTCCTTTGCAATATATAACAATAATTGGTTCCCAAGTTTAATAATTTATTCTCATTACTACTATTTTGATACTAATATATATTCTCTGCACTGTCTGTTAATTTGCTTAATTTAACTTTATGAAATCCTTCATAAGGATTTCACCACACACATGTCTT
This sequence comes from Hura crepitans, assembly GCA_948208565.1. Classification (NCBI taxonomy): domain Eukaryota; kingdom Viridiplantae; phylum Streptophyta; class Magnoliopsida; order Malpighiales; family Euphorbiaceae; genus Hura; species Hura crepitans. Next base: position 11,122 of record CANXYI010482522.1, read on the forward strand.
TTGGGTTTTTGCTAATTACAACCTCTGTCTATATTCTGTAGTACACAAAATGTCCATTTTTTAATTTCCCTAAATTTTGTCAATACATTATTTGTGCTTTGATGATTTCTTATCTAATCTTATAATTTATTCATTCAACTCTTTAATGATTTATTAGCTTTTTGACCCATTTTGGTTTAGCTAGACTTAACTAATTGCCTTTCCAGTCTACCATATATTTACTCTACTTATGTTCAAGCTAAAAAGACACAGATATTATTTTATTTCACCTGAACATATTTTTTGGATTGTTATGGGTCATCGGAATTCCTTAGATAGTTATAGGTCCATTGTTACATAAGTGTTACTATTCATTTGGTAAATTTGTTTCACCAACCCATTACTCTACTTTATTTTTCCTATCTCCTCAACCCTTTATATTCTTAAAATACTTTACTTTATCAGCATTACATTATTCTTATCATACAGATTAAATATTTCGCACACTAAAACCTTAAACCACATTTCTTAAATAGAATTCTATATTTTTCATCTAGTAGTTTTCATTTCACTTATGACATATCACATTCCCATACATCCATCTCTCATGCATCATCCTTACAACCTAATTCCCTATTTTCTTCCACATAATCCTATTATTTCTCATTCATTCTATGTCTCTCACATGCCATACATCAATTCACCATCCTAACCTTACATGTCATCATGTTTTACATTCATACTCATACCATGGCATACATGACATAGACTTAGTCATGCATGCAACACATATATGCACATCTATTCCACATCCAATACACATCCATGACACCTTATCTCCTCAAATTACACCTCCTAACATGGATTTCATATACACACACACATGAATACCCATCCAAACTCAACTTCCCTACACACACACCAACCTTCAATTCCACATTTTTCTAATATACAAGATATGTTTCAGTTAAATTCACTTATAGCAGGCTCCTAAACATGTTGAAGACACTCTAAAATCTTTGAATCCATTTTCCTCCACTTTGAACCACTATTTCCAAAATTTTCATAATGGTTCCAACCTTTGAAAATTCCTACAAAATTATACACAACACCAAACTGAAATCTCTTTTCATAGATGACTTCTACACCTTAAATACTCCCTAAGAAAAATAAGAAACCTTGGGAAGGAACACTTAGACAATAAAAGGGTAATATTCATCAAGTGTTCCAAACTCAATTTTTGGACATCCTTTTCCCATTCTATCACTTAGAATAGCTTTAAGGAGTCATAGAGGTTCAGAACCATATAAATCTTATGAGTTTTTGGCATGGGAGAAGAGAGAAAAGAGCAAAAAATGGAAGAGAGAGGGTGGCTAAATGGTGTCAGCCATGGATGGAAATAGGAGGAAGAGAGCTTCTTTTCCTATTATCCATACACACACATATGGCTCCTTAGGCATATATGCAAAGTGGATGGCCACGATCGCGCCACGTGTTGATCAGATGGCCCAAATTAATCCCACTTTGCTTTTACTTTTGAATATTCAAAATAATCCCTATAGACCTCCAAAAATCATAATTCTAGTCCCAAAAATCTTTGATTAAATTCATTAAGGGTCCTACAAAATTTTAGCTTGAAACTCCTTCAGGAGCTAAGGTTACAATTCACTCTATGCCATTTTAAATATTCAAAAATTCATAAAATATTCTTCAGACCTCCAAAAATATTCATGTTAGTTTTAAAAATCCTCGCTTAGTGTCACTAAGGCCCACATAAAATTTTAAGTCAAAATTCAATAGTGGACTTTTTGATACTATTCACCCGTTAGAATAAAAATATTCAGAAAAAAATATTAAACAACCTCAGAAAATTAAAATTCCTTCTCCATTATACTCATTGGAATTTTTGAGGTTCAGGGTATAATATTTTCAAGTCCGTCGGGCACTTCCCAGAGCTGTCTCGGCACAACCTCATTTTATCTCTACATACACTAGTTCTTGACCTAAAATGATTTATTGGTTCTGTTAAATTTTTAAATTCATTCGTTTTATCCACTTTCAGGCCTACCAAAAGTTTTATGGCTAATATGCCAGTCATTGGACTCGAAATGATGCCCTGCACTATAGGGAACATCCTTTAAGCCTAGAAAGTATTGTCTATAACACCTTGGCTTACGGGCGTTACAATTACTGTTATACATTTTTCTATGTACAATCAAAATCTATATACATCCCATAACTCTAATTTTTATATACCTGAGTACACTCCCTATAATTATAGTGAAAAGATAAAAGAAAATGCCCCAAAAAATCTTGTTCAGTTATTAAGCCTCAAACACTTCTTGTAATCTTAACTTTAACTTGCACATCAAAATGCCGATACGCTGAGTAAAACTCAGTGGCGAATATAAAGTAAACATATGCATGCGTTACATATTCATTCATGCAGCCATTCCATTACAGCCAAAGACAATAGTTTATTTTATCATTTAGATAATCATAGCAATGAAATTATCATATGCATTCATATACTGCAATAATATATCATATATTGCATTTTCCATTCGTTTATGACTTCTATGACCATTTTATGTTAATTTATCATTTGGTGAAGTATTATTTTTCATAGTTCGTTATTTTCCTTATCAGGCCCATACTGATAGACTACGCCTAAGTACACTGAATAATGGAATCTTGGTTGTGCAGTGGTTCACATTTTGGACCTTATCCTGTAGCTGCACCTATATACTTATTGTTATGTTATGCAGTTGTTCTGTGAACCTTATCCTATAGCTGCACCTACATACTTATGTTAAAAAGGGTATTGATTTAACTAATCATACCTAGCAGCTGATTTATTCCTAGTTGACTAGTCATCCCATCCTGTGAGTGTCTACCTATACAGGCCATCAATCCATTTTTATTTTTCATTCAGGCATAGGTCATTTTACATTATTCACTTTCATTGTTCCTTCAGTCTTTTCTTCTTTGTGTTTTTTTCCCAGTGATTTACATAATCACTATCATTGATCATTCCCTTGGTTCCTCACTAAGTTTTTCTCATTTACTCATCATTTAATTCATTTCTATCATAAAACACATCTTACGATTTAATTGCACATTCTTGGTGCCTAAAATCTCACGAAACACTTTTATGTTTTATGTTCACATTTCATTTTTTTTCTTCTTTTTCATTATATATTTCTTCAAGGCCATTTCTTATCCACTTTAGGCTATTTAGGTCCACAATTGACCATTTACTTAACAAATTTTCAAGTTACATGTTTTGGCCATTCTTGGTTTCATGGCACAAATTTTCATTTCATGCCATTTTATTACATTTTCATGTACATTATAAAACTATATATTATTATCATCAATTCACCTTACATTTATATACATAATCACATACTTATCATACCTAGGTATCACTAGTACCATTCGGCCATTGTATATTCATTAGTAGACATTTACATTCAAGGCTAATTTACCACATTTACCTCATTCACTTTCATTTATACACCAATTGGCTCAACTATGTCATCAAATACATATAATTTCATGACATTTTCAATATTCCATACAATATTTTCCTACACATTTTCATGCCAATAAATCATGCACAGTTTTAAAGCAGATTCACTTACCTCAAAATGAAATTCACCACTTATGGACTCCTTTTCTAGGCTTATTTTTCCTTTTCTTTTCCATTGCCTACATATATGTAACAAAATTTCATAAATTCCTAGAAAATTCATAGTAACTCCAAATTGAGTTTTATTTTCACCCTAATGCTTAGAATTACCCCTAGAGTACATAACAAAAATAAAAATTGAGATTTCTCAACTTACACTTGAAAATTTCACTATTCATCCTATAGTGATATCTCTCATTTTAAACTTCCTTTTGATGAAATTCTTCTTCTAGTTCTTTATTTAGGTCATGGAGGTAATTTTAAAGTGGTTAATTGCATGATTTGTTAGGGAAATAGGGGATTTATGGAGGGAGAAATAATAAAAATGTGATGACTATTTTGAAGAAAATGGCTACGATTTTCTTGGATCCAAATGAAGAAGATGGATGCATTTGGTGTGTATGGGCTCACCCATACCAAATCACCATTTTATGTAAGTGGCTCGTGTGCCCCGTTTTGCTTGGTTTTGTGTCAAACTTTAAAAATTCATTTCTTTTGTTTTAGAGCTCTAAAAAAATATAATTCTTATGCCAAAATTCCTTATTAATTCTGATTAAGAGGCTCATAAATTTTCAAGTCAAAATTCCACAATTGACCTGGGGTCACTATTCACTCGCGAAATATAAATATTTTGAATAAATAATAAACAACCTCTGAATATTAAAATTCCTTCTCCAATGGACTCATTGGAATTTTTGACATTCAGGGTATGTTTTTTTGGGTCCATCTGGGCACATCCTAGTTCAATCCTGGCACAAACCCATTTTATGTCACTATTCACTTTTTTACTACCTATTATGATTTATTGGTTCTGCTAAATCTTTTAATTATTTCATTTTCATCATTTTCTAGCTCATCAAAGTTTTATGAGTAGTATTTGCCCTTTACAGCCATTGTACAGTGACTCGCACCTCCGAGAACACTATTCATGCCTTGAAAAGTACTGTTCATGAAACCATGTTTCACGAGCGTTACATTTCTTCCCCTCTTAATTAAATTTCGTTCGCAAAATTACCTAGAGAGAATAGCTGTAGATATTAAGCTTGTATCTATTCCTCACTTTCCCATGTTACCTCTTCTATATTGTGGTGCTTATCCAGCACTTTCACTAGTGGTAGTGACTTATTCCTTAATTGCTCAACTTTTTTGCCTTGAATCTTCACTAGTTCTTCTTCATAAGTTAAGTTTGATTGTGCTTGCACTTCCTTAACTATTATTACATGTGTCAGATCTGATCGATATCTCTTTAACATTGATACATGAAAGACATCATGTATCTGCTATAACTCTACTAGCAATGCTAGCTGATAAGCCACTGGACCCACACACTCTATAATCTTGTGTGGTCTAATGAATCGAACTCAATTTCCCTTTCTTGATGAATCTCAATATTTTCTTCCATGGAGATACTTTCAAGAAAACTCTATTATTGACTTCATACTTAATGTCTCACCTTTTTAAGTCTGCATATGACTTCTATCTATTCATAGCTGATTTTAATCTATCTCTTATCACTTTCACCTTCTCTTCTGCATCTTTAACCAAATTTGGTCCCATAATCTTATTCTCTCTAGCCTCATTCCAACAAAGTGGAGTTCTAAATCGTCTACCATATAAAGCCTCATATAATGCCATGCCTAAACTAGCCTGGTAGTTGTTGTTATAGGCAAATTCTACAAGTGATAAGTACTGATCCTAACTTCCTTTAATTTCTATCACATAGCTTCATAGCATATCTTCCAGCACCTGTATAACCCTCTCTAACTGTCTATTAGCCTATGGATGAAATATTGTGCTAAAATTCAATCTTGTTCCTAATGCATCTTGCAACTTCTTTTAGAATCTGGAAGTAAACCTAGGATCTCTATCTGATATAATAGTCACTAGCACTTTATGTAACCTCACTATCTCATTGACATATAGCTGTGCCAGCTTATCCAATGAATAATCCATCCTAACCAAAATAAAGTGTATTGTCTTTGTCAATCTATCCACTATTACCTAAACAACATCACAATTGCTCCTGGTCAATGGCAACCATGACAAATCCATGGTAATCTTCTCCCATTCCCACTTTAGTATTGCTATAAGATGTAACAATCCAGATGGAACTTAATGTTTAGTCTTAACTTGCTGACATGTTAAACATCTTAAGACGTATTCTGCCACATCTCTCTACATTCTTGACCACCAGTAAAAAGGTCTCAAATCTAGGTACATTTTCATACTTTCTAGATGCATAACATATGGTGAGTCATGTGCTTCTTGCAATATCTATTTCCTCAGTTCATCAACATTAGGAACACATAACATGTCCTAATAATATAGACAATCATCTTTAATTTCAAAGCCAATTGTCTTCCCCTCTTTAACTTTATTCACCAACTTCACAAGCTATTCATCTTATTTCTGTAACTCTTTCACCTATTGTCTAAAGTTAGGTTTCAACTGTAACTTTGCCAAGATTGCATCATTTGAAGTATACTTGACTCGAGCATTCATCGATTTCATTACAGCTATCATTTTTCTGCTTAATAGATCAACAACCACATTTGCTTTTCCTAGATGGTAATCAATCAAACAATCATAATCTTTTATCAATTCCATCCATCTTCACTGCCTGAAATTCAGTTCTTTCTATGTCAGGAGATATTTCAAACTCTTGTGATTAGTGTAAATGTAGCACCTCTTGCCATAGAGATAATGTCTCCACACTTTCAGTGCAAATACTATTACTACCAATTCAAGATCATGCATCGGGTAATTTCTCTCATATGGCTTCAATTGTCTTAAAGCATAATCAATCACTTTTCCTTCTTGTATTAACACACAACTAAGCATGTTGTGTGAAACATCACTGTAGATTGTGAAATTGTTCCCTTGCTTAGGCTATGTAAAAGTAAGTGCTTTAGTCAACATCACCTTAAGTCTATCAAAACTTGCTAGGCACTTGTCATCCCAGACAAATTTCAAATCTTTTCTAAGCAATCTTATGAATGGTGTGGCTATCATTAAGAATCCTTTTACAAATCTTTTATAGTATCGAGCCAAACCTAGAAAACTACGGATCTCTATCACATTTCTAAGTGGTTTCCACTCTATCACAACTTTCACTTTACTAGGATCCACTTTAATCCCCTCTACATATGCTATGTGTCCTAAGAAAGACACCTCTTTTAACTAGAATTCACATTTACTCAGCTTTGCATAAAGTTATTTCTCTCTCAGTGTCTATAGTACAATTCTTAAATGTTGTTCATGCCTCTCCTTACTTTTAGAATATACTAAAATGTTGTCAATGAAGACTATGACAAGCTGGTCCAGGTAAGGCTTAAAAATTTGGTTCATTAAATCTATAAATGTTGCTAGTGCATTAGTGAGCCCAAACGGCATCACTAAGAACTCATAGTGCCTATATCTCATTTTGAATATAGCCTTTAGAATATCACTTTCCTTAATTCTCAACTGATGATAACCCGACTTCAAGTCAATCTTCGAGAATTCACTTGCTCCCTCGAGCTTATCAAATAAGTCATCAATTCTAGGTAGTGGGTACTTATTCTTCACTATCACTTTGTTTAACTGCCTATAGTCAATGTACAATCACAATGATCCATCTTTCTTTTTCACAAATAGCACTAATGCTCCCCAAGGTGAAACACTCAGTCTAATGAACCCCTTAACCAGTAATTCCTATAACTAGTCTTTTAACTCTTTCAATTCTATAGGTGCTATCTAGTATAGAGTAATAGATATTGGTGTTGTAACAAGAAACACCTCAATCTCAAATTTTAATTCTCTATGCGGCGGTAATCCTAAAAGATCCTTAGGAGAAACATCTGGGAATTCCAATACCATAGGTGTTTGATCAATCTTTGAAGAAAAATCCTTTTGAGTATCAATAACTTGTGCAAGGAAAGCCATACATCCTTTTCAGATAAGCCTCCTCGCTGATATAGCTGATATAAGGTTGGGTAGATAATCACTCTTGCCAAAGACAATTATGTCTTTTCCTTCGGCAATCCAAAGAATAAGCTTTTTCTATTCACAATC
>CANXYI010482663.1:0-11496 GCA_948208565.1 Hura crepitans
TAGTTGTTTAAGATATTTTGAAAAGCTATGCCATAGAGTTTAAGGGGAGTTAGGAATACTACCCCTCCTTAGTAGAATTTGCTTACAATAACCATCATAAAGCAAGTTTTGGTATGGCACTTTATGAAGCTCTATATGGGAAGAAGTGTAGAACAACTCTTTGCATAAGTGAGCTAAGTGAAAACAAGCTAATAGAACCTAATTTGATTAAAGATACAAAAGAAAAAGTCAAGGTCATCAGAGATAAATTAAGGTCTGCATTAGATAGATAGAAGTTTAATGCAAACATGATACAAGGGATAGAGAGTATGAAATTGCTAACAAGGTTTTTCTAAAGCTATTGACATGGAAGAAGGTATTTCATTTTGGTAAGAAGGGCAAGTTAAGTCCAAGGTTTATTTATCTATATAAGATAACAAAATGTATGGGACTAGTAGCTTACAAATTAGCATTGTCTTCAAAATTGTACTAAATTCATAATGTCGTCCATGTGTGAATGCTGAAAAGCTACAAATTAAAACCTTTTACATGTATTGTCTGCTAAAAAAGTGGAGATATAATTGGATTTATCATATGACAAAGAGCTAATGTAGATTTTATTCTCAAAAGTGAAAAAGCTACGAAATAAGATAGTGCCTCTAGTTTAAGGTGTTATGGTGGCATCAGAACATCAAAGAAGCAACCTAGGATAGTGAAGCATAGATGTAAAAGCAATATCACAACTATTTGATCCAAGTAACTTTGAGAATGAAATTCTTTTAAGAGCAAAAGAGATGTAATGCCCAAAAATCTGGCACTTCCTAAGATGTGAATAGTATTTTTTAAGACCTTAGTTGTACTAATGTGATTAGATAGAAGTATTAATCATAATATAATTTTGTGTAAAGTTTATAGTGAAAGCAAAGTTATTAAGGTAGTTAAAAATAGAAGTAAAGTTCTTATGCTAGTATTTTGTAAATAGTGATGTAGTTAGTCCATTGGCATTAGAATTGAAATTTTTGAATATCAAAAAGTATTTTATAAAAATTAGGCAAGGTTAAAATTATTGATTTTAATAAGTTTTTTAAGTTTTTTGAGCGAGGATTTTTTGAGGAATTCATGTCTTGATTTAAAAAGTTTTGTGGGACCTTAAGATACGTCTATTGGTGTTTAAAAATTAAAGTGAGAATTTATAAAAGATGAAATTGGTAGATGATTAAATGGAAGCCATTGGATTTTAAAATGGGAAAATTAAGGCCCTTAGATTAATAGACATATAAAAAAATGGTCAATTGTGACACCCCAACACAAACTAATATTCAAACTTCCTTTGAAAACCATTATAATGTAAAATATTTTTTAAAACTTTTTTTTCCTTTGAAAATATGAATTAACAAAAACCAATTCAAAGGTATTCTATTAAAGGTCATCATATGGAAAATTCGACATCGTAACAATTGTTTGATTACACTAGCCCACATAGTAATGTCTAATAAACACTTATATATAGTCATACAACACAACCTATACACCATGATCCTCTTTATCAACCATAATCATAAATCTAGGTTAACTCAAATATTTACATCTAATACATAATCCATAAAACTTTCTTTAATAAGGTTACGAAATAGTTAAAAAATATATATATATGTCTAGGGCAAATTTCTTATACTACATATGAGAGCCTTTATCATATACATCTATAATATATATAAAAGAAAAATACCAAAAGAAACATCTTCCCTTAATCTTTCTACTAAAAATCAGACTTTATCTTTAAATATGTTCTTAAACTTATGCATCGCATAAGTAACAATGTGCTAAGCTTGGAACTTATTGTTGTATTCAATATAGTATGTATGTAAATTCTCATGCATTCATGCAATCATGATTTTCATAGCATACACAATGACATACATGATATACAAATGCAATAAATGAGCATATAAGCCAAATATCATAATGTATATCTATATCAAAAACCAATTAAGCATAAGATATATTATTACATAAGTTGTTTAAATGCTTATAATTTTACATGTCTTCACCTTCAATAAGCTTATTATACTATTGTTTTGCCCATACATAAAATACATGTGTCAAAAATAGATAATGGCACTATCTAACCATAGAGGCCATAAATGTGTAGTTGCCACACAAGGCCTTATGGTTGCTACACTAGCCTAGGTATGTCTAGTGGTCCCAATAGACCTTATGGTAGCTACACCAGCTTAGGTATATTTAGTGGCTCCATTGGACCTTATGGCTACTACATTAGCCAATGTTTTTGTAATGGACCTATTAGATTTCATGGCTACTACACTAATACCTTACAACTACTACATTGGCCTAGATATGTCCAATGATCCCACCGAACCTTACGGTAGATGCACTAACCTAAAGAGGCATTAAAGTACGTTAATAGTTACTACCATCCCTAGTTGATTAGCCAACCTATCCAAACTAGGTTGCCTAATCATATGGGCTATCACCATTATTTATTTAGTTTCACATAGTTAAGTTAGTTTTCGATAAGTTTTAAAGGTCATATGGTCAAAAAATGACCAAATAGAGTGTCTAATATTCTATAGTGATTCTATTCATTTCAATATTATTATTCATGCATTACAAATAATAAAAACATTAGATTACAATCTTATCATAATCCATTTCTAATTGTAGTTCTAGTGGTTATTCTAGACTTACACTTATCTTTTATGTTCAAATGGTTATTCTAGACTTCCACCCATCTCAATATTAGGCCGTTCAACCTTCTCCATAGACAACATAAACATACACTTTTTCATACTTCCAAGACACTTGTCAAATTGCATTTTATTATGCATATAACCATACATACTTTCACTTTGTAGATATAGCCACTTGCATGCATTATTTTCTTGTATAGCAAATTCATGTAACATTATAAAATTACTGTAACATGAATTTTACATGCATTATGAATCTTGATCAAGTTTAGCCATCTTACATAATTTAACAATTTTGGGTAATTGTGTATTATTTAACTATATTACAATTACAAATCTACACATGGTTATCACATATAATTTCACTCACAATTAAAATAGTTGAAAATCACAAGTGCATAATTAGATACCATTTGGCCACACTAAGAGTGTGCAAACACACAAACGCACACAACACTTTAATTCTTTATTTAACACATGTTTATGTAATCATCTAACATCATCACACTACCAATATCAATTTCATACTAATATCCATATGTACTTGCATTTATTACATATAGCATACACACTTTAATTAATGTATCACACACACATCACATACTATATTGTATACACTTACTAAAGAGTTAATTACACCACTTAAGCCCTTCTACATCTTCTCCTTGCCTATTCCATTACCTGGTTTAACTATGTCTACAAATATAAGGCACTTAATGCTTTAAAAATCCATAGAAAAATAAATATGCTTTTATAGTAAAAAATGACTTTAGAAAAATGTCAAACCCTATAAAAAAAACTCAATTAATCAAATGGGTGAAACTATTTATTAAAGACTATCACTTCTATAATCTTGAAATTATGCACCATAATCCTTACATTTAAGACCATAAAGCAACATAGGGAAGGTTTAATTTATTTTTAGAGGAGAGATTTAAGGTAATTGAAAAGTATGAAAAAGAAAAAATGATAGGGCGGAGGCCTAAGGATAGCATCAGATGAAGGGAGAAGAAGGGAGAAAAAAGAGTGGCATAATTCCAAGGTTGATCAAAAAATAAAAGATGTTGACACCCTTTATAGGTCTTAAGAAACTAGGGCTAAGATCTTTCTCCTTCTTGATCCAATGGCTTTACTTTTTCCCATTTCTATTTTCCTCTTTTTAAATTAATTCCTCTTAATAAAAAGATTAATTTGCCTATATCATGGTCCTATAAAATCATTTAAAACATGATGCAAACGCCTTAAAAAATACCATGCTCAAAAAATTGGAAAATCATTTAAAAATAATACTTTTATCTTTACTCAGGTTCTATAAAATACTTTCTAATATTAAAATATTTGAATTCTAATGCTAATGGACTATTTAGAATATTTGAGTGTCAAATTATATCATTCCAAGGTTATTTTGAGAGAAAATGAAATATTTTAAAGTTTAGCTTTAACTACGTCACTTTTCACCAAACAATGACGTAAAATTTTACTTTCATTTTTAACCATCTTAATGAGTTTGCTTTTACTTCAAATTTTACCAATAATTATATCATGGTTAATGCTTCCATTTTACCTTATTAGTGTAACTCGGGTATTGAAATACACTATTCACAATTAGAGAAGTACTATCTATAACCCTAGGATCTTTGGGCATTACTTTTCTTCCCCACTTAAAAGAATTTTATCCCTAAAATTACTTAGTTCAAATAGCTATAGGTATTACACTCTCATCTAAGGCTCACTTTCCCATATTGCTTCTTCAGTGTTGTGATGCCTTCATAACACCTTCAGTAGAGGTACTGTCTCATTTTATAACTCTTTCACCTCTTGACCAAAAATCTTCACTAGCTCTTTTTCATATGATATGTTTAACTATAACTCTACATCATTAGCTAACAATACATGTGAAGGATCTGATATGTACCTCCTCAGCATTAACACATAGAAGATATTGTGAATCCATTATAGTTCTAGAAGTAATGCTAATCTATAGGTTATTGGTCCCATGTATTTTATTATCTCATATGGACTAATAAACCTTTGACTTAACTTGCCTTTCTTACTAAATCTTAGAACCTTCTTCCATGGTCACACCTTGAGAAAAACCTTGTTCCTGATTTCATACTCTATGTCTTTTTATTTTAGATCAATGTATAACTTTTTCCTATCTAAAGTAGCCTTCAATCCTTTTCAAATAATCTTCACATTTTCTTTTTCTTCCTTAATGAAATCTAGTCCTATCAATTTATTGTCACTTAGTTCACTCCAAAAGAGAGATGTTCAGCACTTCCTCCTATAGTGCTTCATAGAGTGCCATACCCAAACTTGCATGGTGATGTTTATTGTAAAAAAAATCAACTAAAGAGATGTATCAATTGTAACTCCCTTTAAACCTCTATGGCATAGCTTCTTAACATGTCTTCAAGCACATATCAATATATTTTAACAAATATGTAATTTACTTGAATTACTCATTTTGATTGGCCATCTATTTGTGAAGGAAATGCTATGTAAAAACTAAGTCAAGTAGGGAACTATAAACTCTAGGTTTTTAGGTCCCTTATGTTTGGATTACCTAATGATGAAGGAATAACCAAAATACTAATAAATAAGAGTCTTGATGTCTTATTTGAAGTTCTCTTTATTAAATGTTTTAAGATAATGATTAAGTTTTGGACATTAGCTCTTACCAGGCTTGATAATTAAGCACTCAAGCCACCATAAAACCCAAAAGACGGAGTGAGGGTGAAGACTCTAAAAATAAAGAGTCATTGACAAGGAAAATGGCCTTAAAAAGTGAATTAAAAGTGTCTTTTTTATTGTCTTTCTATTTTCATTATTTGGGTTAAAAAAGTGATGTCTTGTCCTAAAATGGTCATTCTAGGTTTTCCTGACGCTAAAATGGAAGTTTTGGCCTATGCCTGACATTGTTTTAGGTGTGACAAAATCCTATTCAGATTTCAAATTAAGCCGTATGAAGTAGCTACTTTATTAGCTAAAATGGCTATTTCACCAAAAATGGTCATTTTACCTTTCTCAAATGGCCATTTTGTATATAAAGATGCATGTATAAATTTAGATGCCTCTACCAGTTAGAGGGGTTGGCTTTATTTTATAAGTGCATACCCATAAAAACAAAATTCATTTAAAAGTATTGTTTTTCTTATTTGAAAAAATGGATTTTTCAAAACTATTTTCTTTTTCCTCTTAAGTCAACTAAAGATTAATTATGTAGGCAATTATACATAGTGGGTCAACTAACCCTTTTATTTCTTCTTTTCTCTTTCATCTATTTGCCAGGTAGACGTGGTGCTCTTTATTTTATTTTCTATGTTGCCCATTTACCTATTAAATGAGATAACCTTTTTTTTTTATTTTCTTTGTTACACATCTACTAGTTACATGTGGTACACTTATTATATTTTAGTTTCTTATTTATCTACTAATTAAGTGAGATAATTTATTATTTGCATATTACTAATATTATGCTTTTTTATTCCTCATTTAATCTTTATTTATTTTCTTTTTCAACCAATTACTAGTTAAATGTGATAATTTAATTCACATATTTTTTCTTATTTATTTATTTCTTTATTTTATGTCCTTTCTTATTTATTCAATTTATTATTTAAAATTATTTTATTATTTTATACTTTTGATTTCATTATTTCATTCATATTAATATTTTTGTTTCTATTGTGAACACAACTTGTTTAAGATCTTTTGGGATTTTCTCTAACCTATCTTATTCCCTCATATCAAACACCTCATGAAGTTAAGCCTTTTATTCATCCCTTTTTTTATTTGTTGTTATTCTTACCATTTTACTTTTTTACTTTAGTTCTTTCTTTTATTTATTTTTTTAACAATTTTCCCTTTTGCGTTTATTGTTTCTTTATTATTTTTCTTAGACTGCATATTAAGTAATATAAATGTAATTTTTTTTCATTCTTCTAAGGTATATTTTAGGTAATTGCAATATAAATTTGTATTTTTTGTAATTTATTCTCTTATATTTCACTATATTTTTCATGAATGTTCTAATAGAAAATGATTCTTAGACATTATAAAAAATAAACAAAATAATTTATATACAATTAATTCTTGTTTTTTTGATAAAATGGTGTTGGATTTTTCTTTAATAAAAGTAAACAATAGTAAAACTCACTTTCATAAATGCCATGCAAGAACCATTGTTCTTGAAGAAAAATAATTACCTATTTTAATGCATGTTTTCCTTTAAGTGCATATAATTTGTTTGCATTTGTAAATATGCTTGTCAATTCTCTATATGATTGAATGCTTTATTTTAATCTCAAAACCTCCTTGAGCAAAAGGATAAAATTATGAATTTAATCTAAAATTATTTATTAACTTGAGGTAAAAAGAAGAGTATTGTTCCAATTTAGACTAACAAGGTATCTCCTAATATCAATTAGATACCGACTCATACCTTATGGTGCCCAACTCTCTCTTTCTAGCCTAATCCAATAGGAATGGCTTCAGATTCTCTTGATTTCCTTGTTATCTTTTAAGATTTGAGGAGTGAGATTTAAATTTAGTGTTTGGTCATTTTAGTTTAACCGAACTTGAAAAGAAAGGGACAAGAATATTAGTGACTCCACTAGGGACACCATGAGAGCATGCTCTAAACATACCTCAAATTGATATGGAATTTTTCATTTTGAATTTCTAATATTATCTATTTTTCAAAACTACATTACATGTTAGAGCTTAAGAATAAGTTAGGCATTCTTTCTTACCCTAATGCCATTTCAAATCATAAACATAATTTCATTCAATTTGGGGTGATGTTAAAGTCATATCCAAGCCTTGTGTGTATAAGCTTTTTTAAATTGTGAACTAATTAGTCATATGTTCATGACAAGATAAGACCTTTATAAGGGGACCATGCTTAGATGACTATAACTTATGTGACCTAATTGTGAGTATTAGCCAATAGCAACTTCCCTTAGGTTTACTATTGAATGATGCACTTTATACTATGTGGTCTCATCTATGAATTATAGTTTAAACATCTTGAAATGTTATTGAACCTATTAGGCCTTTTAATTAGAATGGGCTAGACCCCACATTTTTATTTGATTCAAAATATCCAACATATATGTTCCAAATATCTTACATGTTTTATTCATTATTTGAATACATTAGAGGCCCTAATGTCCCACAAGTAGGCCCTTCTAGGAGAGAACACATTGACCTCATATATAGAAAATGATAAGGGCAAAAGGTTCTTACCATTGTTTGTTGTTGTAAAGATTGACATGCACTTCATAAAACTTCATGTATTTTTGCATTTCCATTCATCAAGCCTAAAAATTTTTTTTTTAGCCATCATAGATCCTTAAACCACTTCGGTTCATAATCCGAACAGAATAATAGTTTGAAGAGAGATCACTCTTACCATAGATAACATTGATAGAATAGAAATGGGCAGGAAATGAAGAAGGTACCTCTTTTGCTCAAGATATTGAGGCTAAGCTAGATTAAAAATTCGAATTGTTCAAAAGAAGAATGATGTCTATAAGGGCAAGGGCAATAGTTGGGGCTATTCTTATTTGTAATTCACTATTTCTTATTGATATACCATTTGGTATAGTTGCTAATTCTCAAGGGATTGGTACAAAGAAAAAAGCTAAAAGCTTAAAAGAAAAGGAGAATGGGGCCTTATTTTTAATCTAGAGTTTGATTTTTGTGAAGGCTCTAAGGATGAAAGGGGAAAGAAGCATGTTCCATAGAAAGTTGAAAATGCTGCTATGAAGAAGTTAGAGGAAAAAATAAACATGATGTCTCAGCTCATCACTTTGGGTAAAGGGTAAAGGCGAATAAACTCACCTTTTATTCCAAAGAGTTATTGGCCTCTAAATTCAATATGCTAAAATTTCCTTAGTTTGATAGGACCATAGATTTAAGAACTAATATTATGTAGTATGCCACAGTCATGAGTGGCATAAAATTCAGTACCAGATAGAAGGTAGCTTACTTAAGCCTA
This sequence comes from Hura crepitans, assembly GCA_948208565.1. Classification (NCBI taxonomy): domain Eukaryota; kingdom Viridiplantae; phylum Streptophyta; class Magnoliopsida; order Malpighiales; family Euphorbiaceae; genus Hura; species Hura crepitans. Next base: position 8,695 of record CANXYI010482663.1, read on the forward strand.
CACTATAAGTGAGAGCCATAGATTAGTATCATAGACTAGAGAAAAAGGTGAAGGAAGATTGGGAAAAGGTGACTAAGGCTTTTATTAGCAAGTATAACTACAACACCTATATAGAGAGTATTATGAAAGACCTCGAGTTGCTAAAATAGAAGTCCAATGAGACATTCCTAAAATATTTGACCAGATAATGGTCTAGAGTTTTAAAGATGACAAAAAAGCTAAAGGCAATAGACTAGATCCATATGTTCATCAGAAATGCTAGTCCTTATCTAAAGCAAGGGTTGTAGACTAAATGGATCAAGGAATAGGAGTCATTAAAGGACATCACCATTAACCTTGAAGAGGAACATATAGAGCAAAGAAGATTTCAAGTGGATTCAAGAATTGTAGAGGGATGGACTATTAAAGTACAAGGGGAACTTGTAACACCTAAAAATTTGAATTTTGTGAATAGTACTTCTTGATATATGAATAGTGTTTCTTGAGAATTGGGTCACATTGAGGTGATCGAGAGGAAGTATTAATAAAAAATGAATATTAGGTGAATGTTGAAGTAAAAATAAAGTCATTAATGTGATTAAATATGTAATTAAAACTTTTACGATTATGTCGTATTAATAGTAACATAGTTTAAATTGACTGATAAAATATTCGACTTACACTCAAAATGTCCTAAAAATCGTATAACCTAAAGGTCAAAAATTGCAACTAAGGCTATGCAAATGAAATTTAAATTTTCTAACATTGACAAGTAATTTATCTAAATTAAATCAAAAGATGATTGATTAATAAAAAGAGTTCCAATTGGTTTTTAAGCATGAAATTTTAGGTGTAGGTAAATTGGGAATTTTATGAATTTATTATTCATATCAAGGAATTTTTGGAAGTCTTAAAGTTTGAATTTGAATATTTAAAGCACTTAAACTAAAGAGAATAATTCCTTACCATTGGATTACCATGTGGAAAAATTATGACTGTTGAAAGACTTATTATAAAAGTGTATTTCATGTGAGATTGTCACTTGAGATAAAAAAAAAATCTTCTTTTTCTCCTCACACCAAACTTGTAATGCTCGTAAATCCAATTTTCATGAATAGTACCTCTAAGGCTTGAATAGGGTTTCTTGGGAGCTGAGATACCCTGGTAAGCCTAGCAAAGGTATGTATTAGTCATAAAACTTTGATGCGCTAGAAAATGAGGAAAATGAAATAATTTAAAAATTTAGCAAAATCAATAATTTAAGCAGTAATTTAGTGAATAGTGATCTTAAATGAGTTTGTGCCAAGACAGCTCTAAGATGTGCCTAGACACACTTAAAAATATTATACTTGAATGTTAAAAATTCCACTAAGTCCATTAGTGAAGGAATTTTAATTTTCAGAGGTCATTAGATAATTTTTTAGAACTTTTTATTATAGCGAGTGAATAGTACACCCACATGCCATTAGAGTTTGGGCCTGAAATTTTATAAGGCTTTAAATGGGCATAATTAAGGATTTTAGGAACAAAAATTATTATTTTTAGAAGTCTAAAATAATTTTTAAAATTTGCTGATGTTTAAGATGGGATTAGAATTTTTTAGGCCATTAGATCGCTATGTGTCGTGATCTAACCATGCCACTTACTCCATACATATTTCATTACACATGTGGGAAGGCTACATGTGTAAAAAGAAAAAGCCATCTTTAACCTTCCAAACTCAAAAAAGCTGATGCCACCTTAAAGAATCCTCCTTTCTATTTTTTTCTTTCTCTCTCCACTAAAACACCATAAAATCTCATGTGTATTATATGGATATGACCCTAAATGGACCCTAGAATCCATTTCTAGCCTTAGAATTGCAAGAAAAGGGCTCAAATGGAAGATATGAATACGGAGTGAATAGTGGACTTTTGGAGTGCAAGTGGTTCTTTCTTGGTTTTTATTTTGGTTCCAAGTAGCCTTGGTGATTATTAGAAAACACATATTTTTATATTTTGAATTAGAGCTTTGTAGGATTTTATATGACTTTTCTAAGGCTAGGGTTACATATGTAGGTGTGAGAAGAAATAGTAAGGAACAAGGGGAGCAAAGGCCCTAGCTTAGTGAAAAAGGGTGTAAAGCTACCCTAGGTATGTGAATTTGATGTGATAAATGCATGTGGTCATGTGAATGTATGTATACATGCATGAACATGTGTATGGAAGTTTAGGTTTTGAAATAAGCATTTCATCATGTTTGAGTAATGTTATAATGATGATGAGCATGCCATTTGGATGAGAAAAGCATGTGTAAATGCATGGTATTTATGTGGCCAAATGGTATGCCTTGTATGTCATGGCATGTGCATGCATGTATGGTATATGATTAATATGTAAAATGATGAAAAATGTGTTAACTAATATGTATATACCATGAAATGTGAGAAATAAATATGTGATAATGAATATCTAGATAATATGTTAGGCTATGGCATAATATAGCAGTAATGGTGTAAAGGGAAAATGTAGATCATATAATAAAGTAATGGCATATATTGTCATGTAAAACAATATATAACTTGATGTACATAAGTGGTTGTACATAATGGAACAATTGTGTTGATTATGGAAACATTTCATGATGGATGAAATGTGAAATATGATGACAATGATATAGCATGGCCATGGATGAATTCATGATAAATGAGACATGAGAAAATGACCATATGAATATTGCAAATGAACATATGAATAGCAATAGTGATCAAATGAATAGCGCCATTTTTATAACATGACTCATAATTATGTAGTAAATTGAATATGAGGAAATGGCTTAAATTGT
>CANXYI010482674.1:0-11240 GCA_948208565.1 Hura crepitans
TATGGCAAATGGTGTACATGAGATGAATGCTTGAGTAATTGACCATTATGTGTATACTTGAATAATAAATGAATGAAAATTGTATGTAAGTATGAATAATGCATGAAAATGTAATTAAATGGCATGCAAAGAATAATTAAGTTATAATGCTATTGGTGGCCGAACCATGTAATGTGAATGTGTGCATGCAAAGTAATTAAGAGTGCATTTGTTTGACATTAAAATGACAAGAAAATGGCTTTGAGAAAATGTATAAGGAAAATGAAGTGAGAAGAATAAAAATGTGCTATAGTACCTAAAAAATGCTTTATGAGAAATTAAGCACATTGAAATGTGTTGTAAGCTTGTAAATAAGAAATGATGCATATGATAAGTGAATGATGATAAAAATAGAGAAACTTAGCTAGAAGCCAATGGTATGAACATACTAGTAATTATATAAATAAATTAGAAAGAGAATAATTAAAAAGGATAATGAAAAATGAGGTTGAACAAAGTAAAATGACTTATACCTGAATGAAAAATAAAAATAGTTAGATGGGCTGTAAGTTAGATGCCCATTAGATGGGTTAATCGGTCAACTAGGAATAACACAGCTGTTAGGTATGATCAATTAGGTCAATACCCTTTTTATTATGATATGTGGCTGGTGTAGCAGTGTTTTGGTTCATTAGAACCACTGCACAACACTTGTTTTAGAAAAGAGGCTAGTGCAACATTGTTTTGGTTTCTAGAACCACTACACAGGAATATGTAGATGCAGCTATAGTATATGGTTCATGGAACCACTGCATAGTATGACACAGGAATATATAGGTGTAGCTACAGTATAAGGTCCAAAATGCAGACCACTGCACATCTAGGATTCCGTTATCCAGTGTACTTAGGTGTATTTTATTGGTATGGGCCTAATAATGAAAGTAAATGTAATGTATACTATGATACAAATGAAATGAAAATTTAAGATAAAAGAACAAAAATACCACATATGGAATGATAATGTAGTATATAATTTGAGATGACATTTATGTTGTTGTAATTGCATGATTAATGAATTGAACTACTATAAATTATTGTAGTTGCATGGCTGCATATATATAAATGTGAAACATGCGTATATTTACTTCATATTCATCATTGAGTTTTACTTAGCATATCGGTGTTTCGATGCGTAGGTCGAAGTTAGGACAGTACGACAATTGTATACCTCTCTAGCTGAACAATAGTCTCTGGGGTATTTTCTTTTAGTCTTTTATCTGTAAATTTTAGGATGTGTACTCATGTGTATAACAGTATTGGGGTTTTAGGGATATGTAGAAATTTGTAAATAAGTAATGAAGTAATGATGAACTATGACGAAATGAAATCAAAATGTATGTTTGTAAGTGAAATAATTGTTGTTATATTTTATGTTTTTCTGTGATGATGACGGGTCTGAGACCCAGCAATTAAATGTTGACTTTATATATATATTGATAATGTATGTGATTGTGTTGAATGATAAGGATAGAGAACCAGAAGGGTCCAAAAGTAGGGTTTGATGACTGTATATATTGAAGTGCATTTTTATGATAGGAAAATTTTTGGTTTTTAACTCGAACAGCCGTTATGCTGTCCGATTTTCTGACGAAATAAATGGTTTTCATAGTATAATATGACGGTTATGTTTTTAAAATAAATAAATAATGAAAAAATTTCAGACGTAAATATGAATATATAAAATACTAGTAAAAGTTAAATGAATGACCCCTAAAGAAATCTGAGGATGGGTGATCTTGGGGGAATTTCACTCTCTTATTCAGTTTCTATGAAAATCGGGTAAGAGTGTGATAGAACTAATTATCTAATTAGCAGGGGATCACTTAATCATCACTTAGTTGAGGTCATCTCGTATCTTTTGAGGCCATCCACTATATATAGCTATTTTTGGTGTTTATTCATATCACTTACATTTTAGGAAAGATTTTACCTAAATCTTATTTTGCACTAAGTTAATTGTGTATTGCATTTAAGGAAAAAAATAGTTAAAATTTTGGTTATTAAATTAAAAAAGGCATTTAGTGATAATTGATTTTACTTATATAGCAAAATGCTATTGACTTACTACACAAAATTTTATTAATTTAATGTGTAAAATTTTCTTGTACATCATGTATAGAAAAGAAATTTTCAACTTTTTGTATTTGTTTTATTGTATTGCATAATAACAAGTAATGACATAGTTTTCTTTTCTTTTTCAAGATCAAACACAGTTAACACCCCTATTTTTTATAGGGAAATAAAGCATATTTTCTCATATAAGGGATATTACAATAGATAACGAGAAATAATACAATAAGAAAGGATAACTCAAAAGGAATTTCTTGTAATTCAAATAATTAAAAGTCTGATTATCTTTTCAATTGATTAGGATTCATTTTCTTATTTTATAACTATTTCTCGTCTTCCAAATGATGTAATTATTAAAAAAAAAAAAAAGAAAAAGAAAACTCAAAGTAAGATTACATGAATCATAAACAAACCAACAATAAAAATATGCAGAACTTTCGTTCAACCAGAAAAATATATATTCTTTTAAAATTGGTAAAATCCATTTCAAGTCTTTGAACTATACATTTTTTTTCATAATCTTTAGTTTCGAAACCTTTATCTTTCTATAAATTGGATTCAATTTTATCAAATTTAGATAGAATAATAATATTATTACAGTACCAATTGATCATAATTTAATTTTTATTTCACTTTTACCTCTCATCTTTCGAATAATGTAATTAAAAAATACGGAAAACTCAAAATAAAATTACATGAACCATAAACAAACAAACAATAAAAATTTGTAGAACTTCCATTCAAAAAGAAAAATTGGTAAAATCCATTTCAAGTCTTTTGAACTATAACATTTTTTTATAGTCTTTGGTTTCAAAACCTTATCTTTCTATGAATTAGATTCAATTTTATCAAAGTTTAGATAGAGTAATAGTACTATTACAGTATATATTTCTTATTTATGCCTAATGTATGTTAAATTAAATGTCTAAAAACCTCAATTCAATGCAATAACAATTAAAGGACTATGTCGAATAAAATGTTTTTATTTAAAAATAATAAGTAAAATTTTCTTCCTAGATATGGGCCGGAGTTTCAAAGCTCAAGATATTTTTTTCATACATGCGTATACATAAAGAGAGAGATACGGCCGCACGGGAAATGTCCACAGTGGTCCATCACCGCATTAAAATCCAGCCCAAATCAGCCAGTCGTCAGTTGGGGCAAGCGATTTAACTGTACAGGTACAGGCGGCTTAATGCATAGACGTCCAATTCTAACTGGAGCAAAAGCACAAACACATGGGGAGCAGCAGACTAGGAAGACGAGTGGTTCACTTTGCTAATCTCCCGATCAAGCTCTTAATGCCTTCAACATTCGACAACATCAATGAAATTGCGTTGAAAACTATTCCGTCTGCCTCCAAGATCGAAATCAAGCGCGTTCTTGAGTCTCTCTACGGCTTCGAGGTCGACCAGGTTCGTACTCTTAACATGGAAGGTAAGAAGAAGAAGCGCGGCGGACTTCTATTCGCCAAACCTGATTACAAGAAGGCGTATGTCACTTTGAGAACTCCACTCTCCATTTCTCCCGATCTGTTCCCGTTGAAGGTTGTTGAAGAGGAGAAGGAGAGAATGAATAAGCAGAGGAGATCTAGCATTGTCGATGATGGTGAAGGGAAGAAGCACTGGCTTGATGGTAAGAAGGAGGAGAGGCCTGGAAATGAGAAGCGAACTTGGAGAGGTAGTGATTCCATGGCTGAGAAGGCCACGTTTCCATGGAGTAGCATGAGGAGTTCTAGGTAGTTTTTTTTTTTTTTTCCCATTTTTGTTATTGAGTTTGGAGGAAATTTTAGTTCAATTTAATGACTCGGGGTTTTAGTTGAACTCGTTGAAACTTTTTGATGGCACTATTTGATGTTTGTGCTGCTATATAATATAAATAAGTACTATGTTTTCTCCTGGTGTGCAAGTTAAGAAATTAATTTTGACCCTTTTTTTCACAATCATTTCTCCTGTCTTAAAAGCAATTTGATAGAACTATAATTGAATGTGATCGTGTCATTAGGGTTTTTGGCCTTTTAAATGGTCAGTTCAACGTCTAACTTGTTAGGTTTCTCGAATCAACCATTGATGCATGTACACAATTATCCTTTGCTGTCCGTTATGTCGTTTGCTTAGAATGCGACTCTAAAATTTCAATATCCTGCTTGATTCATGGCCTAGAGTAACCCTACTTGTAATGTTGCATGTTTATGGAAGTGCGTTGATTCCAAAAGAAAATGACCGAGTTTAGTGAATGTATATCATTTGTTGTTCTCCCATCCTCTTGGGAAAGTGAACTTTGTTATAAGCACAATAACACAAAATATTACATCTATTGGTGAGCCAAAGATTAGAGTATGAACTTTCTCTAGCCTTTTCCTTAGAAAATGGGGAACTGTGGAATGAATAGGTTGGATTACAGCTGAGACTTTATTTCTTTCTTTTCTTTTTCCTATTATAACCTATGAGATGGATTCTCTTCTTGTAGAGCTGACTTTGCGGGTCAATGAATTGGATCTCCGCCTCCCTTCAGCGTTTTCATCCCCATCTATCTTTCTATGGAAAAGAGATGACTTCCTGATCTTTTTCCAATTGATACTCCAGCCTGATATATTTCTTTGGTGCTTGTTTAGCCTTTCATATTCTTGTTGCAACTCAGAGTAGTCCCTCTGCAGCTCTGCCATCTTTGCCTTCACATTTTCAAGTTCTGTTTTCAGGCTTATTATCTCTGTTTTTGTTGATGTTTGGCCCACCTCTTGTTCTGAGTTGTTGCCACTTGCTACTGGTTCTTTTCCTCTCATTGCTGCCCTCATTTTTACTTGCTCTGAGAACAACACCTGCATGTCCATTTGCTTTTCCTCAGACGTGAAGTTTTGTTTTCCTCTTTTAACTTGTTGAGTTTCTAGTGCTTGTTTATGGGGAGTACATTATGTAGTTTCCATAGAAGATGCCTATATATACCTATAGCATGCATTCTAGATCCATGGTTTTAGTTTTCAGTTTTTAGGTACAGTGCATTGTTCCTAGGCTTTGTAGAATGTCCGTGGATATGCATGGATGAGTGTAGGCATTGACCAATGATGTGAATTGTTATACTAATGTTTGGTCTAGTCACTTTTCTATAAGTTATAGATGCGCAACTGCCTCTCTCTCTCTCTCTCTCTCTCTCTCTCTATATATATATATATATATATATATACACTACGAATTGTGTAAAAAATTTTTTAGAGAATAATAATCTTATATATTAAGTATATTCACAAAAAATAATCTATAAGGTATTTGTATTAGATTAAAATTCTTATAAAGCAATATAATTAAAGTGAACGCTTATAGGCGAATCATACACTTTTGAAATTCTTATATCTTTAAAATACTTCGTAAAAAAATGAATTTCTATAAAATTATATTCTTTTCTAGAAATATTTACAGACCTTTATTAACTTTTTTTATCTTATTCATTCAATATTATGTTTTTTAAATATATTTTATTTTATAAGAGATAATAATATTTAATATGTAATAATAATATAAATTTCAATGGGTAGAGTAATATGAATTGAACTTTTGCTCTATTATTTACTAATAATTAAGTCTCATAAAATTAATTAAAAAAAAATAACATCACGTGCATCGCATGTGCATATAAAACTAGTGTGTGTGTAAGAGAAAAGGTTTTAGATATCTTAATTGCTAAATGTAACTTTTTTGGATGATTTATGTATCATGTGTATGATTGTATTTGAAAGCTCATAGACTCAGCATTCTCTTGGCATCTTTGTATTATTAGGTCACTTTTCAAAGATTAAGACTACTGTAATTCTACTACTTTTCATTTCATTTCAAGTGTTTTGATCCATGATTTATTGCCAAATCTATCAGAGATAACTTATGAGATGATAGCGTAATTTAGAAATAATGAAGAACAAGTGGAGGTTATTATACAGTTCAGTCATATGTCTGAAGATGGAGAGGACTTTATGATACTAGCAATAGTTAGAGTTTAAAAGGGGGGCAATCATAATAGCTTGATGGGTCAATAAAATTATGTATAATCTGATGGCCCTGATACAATAGATTCTTGTTGTTATCCAGAAAGTTGTAAAGCCTGCATATTGCTCATTGCTTATTGCTCAACCAAAGTTTTTGCTTTTTATTTGTATAGCATATCAAAATCTGACCTACTTTTTTATATGGATTTACTTAAGCTGCAGTCCTTTCTTTTCAAGTTTTACTGATAAACTTCTTTTCAAGCACTGTGAAGTATGAAGTTATTTTCTGTGGTCTTACTGTTTGCTTCTCAGTACTTGGGAAGTGTCATAAATCCTTTATAATTTAATTTACTGCTGATTGATATTCTATCATCATGTTACTGTGCATATATTGTGGCAAGCATATAGTTAAACACATAATTGAATTTATGGTATATAATCCTTATAAAAATTTTACCTGAATCACAGTTCTTAGAGGCAACCTGTCATTTTGAGCAGCATGCATGCACGCATCAAGTGATAATTTCTCACAGTTCATAGTTTTGCATAGCCTTTTCCGGTCATGCTCAGACAGTGAAGGATGAGTCTGGAAAAGATATTAGATGTTAAGGGTTTGTAAGTTCTTCTGCCAATATGAGAAAAGAGAGAACTAAAGACAAACCTTGAGGTAGGTATCAATTGCTCTATAAAGACCATCATCACATGTTCGGACATTTTCTGGTAGTGCTTCTGCTAAAACTTGAAATCTTGTAATGGAAAGATTTGGGTCCCTCGCAATCTCAGCTAGGTAGCTGTCCATGAGTTTACTAACATTGGATTTTCCTGGTAGTGGTTGCAGTTGCTGCTGCTCTTGTTCATGCATCAAATAATATTCAACAATTCTCTGCACAACTTCTATATCATGCATTGTGCGCTGTTCAAATTGTCTGTTGTATGGATTAGTGACAATATGTAAGTATAATAAGAGATGTATATACAAATATTTATACTGCTATATGTTTATTTTTAGGTCAAGTCAAATAATCATATGGAGAAAAAGAAGATAGAGAACTCACTTTGTTATTTTCCCTTGTTCTTCAGTTTTATAGTTAGGGATCAAAAGATCATTGACACTAGCATTCTCTAGCGTCAATCCAACTCTCTTCTCTAACTCTGAAATTAAAGCTGAAGATGCAGAATAAACCATGGCCATCTTTAACATCTTCAACAAGAATTTACACGGAACAGCTTCTTGTTGAGGAGGAAGTAAGCTTACTAAGCTTTCAATGATGGCTTTTTGCTCTTTAACGTGTGCAACACCTTCTTCTTCATTCCTTCCTCTCAAGATACTGAACTGCAATTCGTTCTTCCCATAACCATAGCCTCTTAGTCCTTCTAATTCCACATCCATGCCTGGCAGCCATCTTGATGCATAGCACGTGATACACTTGCCTATTATTTCAGGTTTTGTTCCTTTTGCCCTTATTGCAGTTAAGACCCTCGTAAAATGATCAATTCTAAGTAGAGCCACATCCTCAAACCACCATCCTTCTTCAGATACACTCTCACCTGTTGTTGAACTGTCTCTAGAAGCCTTCCATGCAATCGAGTCACAACATCTTCTAACAATTTGGAGATTTTCTGCCCATGGAGATAAAGTTTCACAGGATTGAAGAACAGTAATGGTATCTTTCCATGAGGAAAGGACCACAAAAGTGAGGAAAGCCTCTGTCTTTGTAATGAGGTTCCCGTCTTCAAATTCTTCGCTCATCTCTAGGAATTCCGATGCACATCTTAGTGCAGCTATATTATGAGGGTTGAAGTCTAATGGTTGACCATAACAAAACTTAAGAATGATTTCAAATGTTTCTGATCCACCTGGAAAGTTCTCAAGCTTGAGTTCATATCCGAAATTTGAAATGGAAGGCTGAAGTTCTAGGCGGCCTATGTAGCCACATTTTGATACCAAAGGATACTGCTTCATAAAAAAATGAAAAGCCTAGTGAATATGATTTTATAAATACAGATATTGCAGTTCATATGGCTTCTTTTCAGAATCCAAGTGAAGAAGATAAATTTATTGGGTTTCTGATGATTATTGAATGCAATAGATTCCGGATATTTTGATTTGATTTCTTTGCTTCTCTACTTTATTTCGGTGTCTTGTGTTTGATTGAACAAAAATAAGGAGTTAGATGAGAAAATATCTATAAAAAAGGAAGATAATTTAATTATTTGATGTAGAATTTTTGTAAGATAGGTTATTGTTGTTGACATGCTTGAACATCCATGGAAAAAGATGCTCCCTCACTTCCTTTTCTGTTTGTAGTTTTTACTATACAGTGACTATAACAATTTTTAGTGAAATGGAAAAAGAGTTTTCTCCGCCAGTTGTTAGCATTTTACCTTGTGAACGGTAAAAGTAATATCTTGTACTTGGATTGACAGATCTGTAGGAATCTGGGAAGTAACAAACCTGCAATGGACAAATAGGAAACACCCAAAAAAAGAAAGAGTGAGGTGGACAACTAGTGCTTGAAGAAAAGACTGAAAGAAGAAAAGAAACATGCTAAATTCTAACTTTAGCTTAGGCATTCTTTAGAAACAAACAAATGCTATAGCTGTCATTTGAACAAACTAGAGTTGTCAGGTAGCCAATTCTAATCGCTGGGTCAAGATTCGAGAAGGCTAGCTGAAGCATGGTTAATTTAATCTGTACCATGAGTGTTCCCTCTTCTCAAAGCTATCAGCTATGGCCATCATTTTGTTAGGGACTACGATGCTTTGGTCGTAAACTTGATCGTTGCCATCGGAATCACTCTCGGAGCTCTGTGGTTGAATTACTGGAAGAGACTTCTTCATGGCGAGACTCTAGCTCTAGCAGAGAGTGGATGGGCACAATCCATTATTAGATGCTCATGAAATTAAAGAGTGGGGACTGAGTCTAATAAATGTGAGAAACTAGTCTGTGGCTGGAATATGAGTACTGTTAAGTGTGCTGTTGAGTTTAATATTTTCTGCCTTTATATTAGACTTAATTGTTCTAATATTCGATAGAGATAACTCATTGTGTTATAAAAGAATGTTGGCTATGACATGTCAATTTTCAACCACGTATTTAGGTAGGGATATTCATGGTTAACCGGAAAATTGGTTAACCGGATAAACCGATCCGAAATCGAATTGATTTTGCAGTTAACTGAATCGGTTAATTCGGTTTGATTTTTACATTTTTATTTTTTCCGGTTTTTGGTTCCGGTTTCGGTTCGGCATATAAAAGTCCATCAGTTTTCGGTTAATCGACCAGTTTTGTGTAATTTTTTAACACTTTTAGCGATAGAAAATATATGTCACTAAAAGTTTTTAGTGATGAATATTTAACTTTTAGCAACAATTTCATCACTATATATGTTGTAATATGTACTTTTAGCGACTGTTTTGTCACTAAATTATTTTTTGACATATATATATATATATATATATATATTTGTGTATTATAAATATTATATAAGTAAATATATATTTATGTAAAAATAAATTTTAATATTACAAAAAAAAATTTAGTTGTATTTTTATTTAAATATTGGCTAATATAATAGTTAGTTTGTAATCTTTATTTTAAAATACTTTAAACAATGGAAATATTTTTTGTAATTTATATATTTTTAATATAAATTATTTATTTAAATTTTTTAGTAGTTAACCGAAAATTATTAGTTAACTAAATCGAAACCGACGGATCGGTTAACCGATATTAATAGACTGATTAATGGTTAATGATGATTTTTAAAAACCTATATTAATGGATCAATTTTTTAGTGTTGCTCATGGACCGGTTAATCGGTCCGTGAACACCCCTATATTTAGGTACTGCACCGAGGGAATAATTTGTGGTTCTGAGTTCCAATCTGAAGGTTATTTTCATTCTAACAGTTGGTTTTTCACATTTTCATACCCCTGATACGGATGGAATTATTAGCTTGTTTGCCTTTAATGAGAATTCCAATCAGTAAATCAATAAATATGTATATGCAAATTTATGTAAACTCAAACCATTAGAAAAATAGGTGTCAGGTAAAATAATAATTCAAGATTTTAATTATTACTGTCCATAAATGATAGGATGAAATTTAAAACTATTCCTACTTTATATTTGGCATGTTAAGTTCATGCTGATATGCGGGGTACTACAACATTAAGATTTCTGCATCCATATAGAATCTCACGAAACCCTTCATATTTTCCAGTAGAAATTCTCCAAGAAAGCAAAGGTGGCATGATTGGTTTTTCATTCCTGTTTGCAAATTGAGAAAATTCAGCTTTGTTGAAGACTTGTACATTTTTTTTTTCAGGAAGATGACTTATTATTATAGTAGATGATTAGATGCACTAAATGCCTAAAGTATGTAACCTTCTTCTTTCTACCATATTGTAAAATACAAATGATTATCCTCCATTACCCTAAAACATGTTATATCCTAAGCAAAAAGAGGAACAAATAAGAATCTCCTTTGCTAATTCTACAGTTGCCAACATAGATTTGGGACACTTCTCTGTTATTAAAGAATGAATAGATTCGTAACAGATCCACTGGTTAATTAGACTTAAGGTACAAAATAACTGAATTTTAAGATTGCATTAAAGAATGAATAGTTCTCTGTTATTAAAACGACTTTTTATTCTTTTTCAAGATCCTTTGTCCTTTTTGTTCTGTATTTTGCAATCCAAATAGATAATAACATAAAATGTCAAGCAACACAGAACAGAAATTAGAGTGAATCAAAAGGTGGTTTGACCTTTAGAAATTAGAATCCAATTAATTTAAAAGGAGATTAAGAGAAAAAACTGGACAGCAACCTCCATCACTCACTCCTGCGTGCGAGTACCGTTTGAGAGAGGAAGGGGAGAGCAATTGGTCGGTTTGATTTAAAAATCGATTAAAGGGAATAAATTAACTCTTCATAGAAAATAATCGAATTCATCGAATTAGATAAGCAAAATCGAATTAAATAGACCAAAGTTCTTGACAAAACTGAATAAATTGAACTTTTTATATATTTTTTATCTTCTTCATAAAAACGATATCAATTTAGTATAAAACGATGTTATTTTAAGAGTTCCAACGGTTCGATCTATTTGATTTTTACAGTCTAAGAACTGAATTGAATAAATTAATTTT
>CANXYI010482723.1:0-14230 GCA_948208565.1 Hura crepitans
GAAAGTAACGGTATAATATGTGATTATGATGCTAGATGATATTTCTAGCTTTTACACCTAGGCTATATGACGTTTTGGTGTTTTTGAGCTTATGTAAGCCTAATCTTAGCTATGCTATATATTAAGTGACATGTGCTGCCTAGCATGAGAGTTAGGCCTCACTAAGGTGTGAAATGGCTCAGGTGGCTAGTTTATGCAAGTTAAAGGATAAACAATGATATATATATATATATATATATATATATATATATATATGGAAAATGACTAAAATGAGATAATTAATGAGTTTAATTATGCTTATAATTTTAGACACTCGAGTTTGGATAGGTTGATCGATCAATTACGATTTAGTAATTGCCATGCTTACCTTCAGGTATGAGATTTACGGGGTCAATGTCTATGTGTCGATCGGCATGAGTGCCTTCAGGCTACTTGTTCTATGTACCTTTAAGTGCCAGTGCCTTCGAGCTACTTGTTCTACGTATCTACAGATACGAGTGCCTATGGGCCACTTAGATGTACCCTCAAGTGCAAGTGCCTTCGAGCCGCTTGTTCTACATACATTCGGGAACAAGTGCCTTTAGGCTATTTGATAGTTATTTTTTTATTATAGGCATAAATTAAATATAAAATTATGATAATTGTGACTTAAATGATGCATTATGGGTGACATTGAAGTTTATGACATAATGACAGTTAATGTAATGCCTGTAAGTCCAAGTTCTATAAACAGTACCTCCTTGGGATGAATGGTGTTCCCTATAGGTTGAGGATCCATCACAATGCTACAAAGGGGGTATTGGTCATAAAACTTTGATGGGCCTAAAAATGGGTAAAATGAAAGAATTTAAAAATTTAGCAGAAATAATAAATCATTTTGGGTCAAGAACTAGTGAATAGGGAGATAAGATGAGGTTGTGCTAGGACAGTCCCAGGATATGCCTAGACGGACAAAAAAATACTATACCATAAAGCTCAAAAATTCTAATTAACATGATGGAAAAGGAATTTTAATTTTCCAACATCGTTGGGTGTTTTGACTTGAAATTTTATATGGGCCTTAATGACACTAATCGATGATTTTTAAAACTAAAATGAGTATTTTTAGAGATCCAAAGAAATTTCTATGAATTTCTAAAGTTTAAAAAGAAATCGGGAGAAAACAGATCGTTGGATCACCATATGTCGTGATCTGAGCCTTCCACCTACCCATATAAATAGGCCCACACATATGAGAGGGCTATATGTGTGGAACCAACTTCATCTCCCCTATTTCCCTTCTTTGGCCGATGCCATTCATAAAGCCCCTTGCCACCATTTTTTTCTCTCTCCTCTCATAAACACCTAAAAATCACAAAAAAATATATGGATTAGACCTTTCATGACCTCTAAAGTCTAATCCCAGTGAGAGAATTGAAAAAATTTGCTTGTAGAGGGAGATATGCAATCTTGGTGAATAGTGTCAAAATTTTGACTACGTGTTTTTATTTCATTTTTTATTTTTGTTTTATGTAGTTTAAAGTATTTTAAGAAGTTTTATGGTTTTAGATTTCTAATTGAAGCTATGTAAAATTTTTGAGGAATTTTTTTATGTCCAATTTGTGTATGTTTAGGGCAAAAGGAAGCTAGTGAAGGAGAATAGCTTTTAAAATCAAAGTGGTGGGGAAAAGAGTGTTTTCACACCCTAGGTATGTGGAATAGGTGCAATTCATGTATGTCATGTGTTTTGGCATGATTTGATATGTGTGTATGTGTATGGAATTGCCAGTTCATAATGTTATGCATGGTTTTGAAGTAAACGAATCACATAATTATGTTAATGGTCTCAAAATAACATGATATGTATGATAATTGGGAAAAGAAATTAGGTGTATGTGTATACATGATGTATGATCGAATAGTGTGTGTAAAGGGCATGGCATGTGTAATGATGTATATGGTATGTAGGCATGGCATTTTGAAAGCAAATATGGTGAATAAATCATGCTTAGAAAATGAATCACAATAGTGAGATGTATGATATGAAAAATTAACAAATGTTGACTTAAATGAGCATATAAAATGTGCCTAAAAGATGACCAGTAATATGATGTCTATATGGGTGGCATTGTTATGATATATGTTTCATGAAACATTATGTAAAGAATTGATGAAGGAACGATGGAGTTTGGATTGGCATGTGTGAGGCTATAAAAGGCACAAATTTGGAAATTTACCAAATGAATAGTAACAAACCTGTAATATGATGAATGAATAGTGATTTTACGATAATAGGCTAAAAATGTCATTTTGTGTGAGAGGTTGTATGTAATGTAATTCATTGGCATGATTGACATGAGACATAATGAAAATGACAGTAGATGCCATAATTAAGAAAGGATAGTAATTTGGCCCATCATTTAGACACTTACTAGATGGGTTGATCGATTAACTAGGCAGTTAGTAGCTGCTAGGTAGTTTGGTCCTCTTGGGACTACTATTATCTCTTAGATGTGATGGGTGCAACCACTGAGGTTCGAAGATGAACCCTACACACTCAGGTATTAAGAGGTCAACTTAGGCTGATCCCTACTCAGTGTGTTGGTGTTCTAATGTGTAGGTTGTAGATGAGATAGCGATCCAGCTTTGATAGGAGCCAATGTAGTTGACCTTGATTCTGTCAGTATTCTTTTGACACTCTTTTTGGTTTTAGTAGTTAGTCACTCATGTATAGTGAGTACAAAGTCATTAGTGTATGTATAGCATACAACTAAGGTAGTTAAACTAAATGACTCTATAAACTTGGCTTTTCATGTATATATACATCTATGCTTGTCAATTGTATGTCTGTGGGTTTAAGACCATGTGTATTGCTATGTTTGATATTTGATGTGGTTTTAAGGGACTAGAAGGGTTCAAGAATTAAGTTTTGGGTTGAAATTATTTTAGAAGTGCTTCTCTTGCAAGAAAAATTTTTGATTTTTCTCTTAGGTAGCCGTTATGTTGCCCAATTTTCTATAAATATATAATAGACATAATCTAGTATTTTAATAGACTAAAATAGGCAGTAATAAAAGGTTATATAGAAATAAGCAATAAATGGTGAAGTTAGGTCAATGTTAGTCAAAGTGATATATGTGTTAAACAAATGAGCCCCGAGGAAATCCAAAGATGGGTGACCTATAGAAAGCAGCTCTATTTGTCTATTTCCTTTAGGAATGGGTAAGGGGTGTTACATTTAGTAGTATCAGAATAGGTTTAGGTGTTCTTAGCCATACTTTACATGAGTGCATGAGTCTAGGGTTTTATTTTTTGGTTAAAGCTATACTGTATGAAGTTGATAAGTGTTTTCGATATAGTTATATATATGATGAGTGAACAAACCCTGCTAGATTGATGGGAAGAGGTGGCCACTCATGCTCTCACCACCATCTATGGTCTAGAGGTGAGTGTAACCACACCAAAGCCTAGTGATGCTGCTCACTAGCCACCGCCTTAGCTATAGCCACAGACCTCTCCAGCTTTGCTATTGCAGATAGTAGAGTTGTTGAGACATAATATAGCACCACCACCACCACTAGCTCTTGTTCTTGCACCACCTTCACCAGCTCCACTAGCTCCCTCTGCATTGTATAAGACTTACGTAGAGAGAGTATGGGAGCAGTGGATTTCCTCAGTGCGAGTGATGATGATGCGATGAGGGTAGAGTATTTGCTAGAACGGAGCACGAGGATTTTAGAATAGCTATAGTGTATAAAGGAAGAGTGTCTGAGGTGCTCCACCTCCTTGTTATAGGAAGAAGCCTTCCACTGGTGGGATACCTTGAAGAAGAGGAAGGCGGCAGTAGACATTACATGGGAGTTCTTTTTGAGGGAATTCTAGAAGAGATACATTTATGAGTCCTATAAGGATAAGACGAGGCTAGATTTCTTTGATTTGAGATAGGGGTAGAGGTCAGTATCTGAGTATTAGAAGGACTTTGCTCATTTGAATAGATATACAATGGAGTTCATCCTTATTGATGAGGAGAAGTGTAAGAGGTTTGAGAAGGGCCTCAATGTCAAGTTGAGGATGCAGTTTTTAACCCTTAAGATTAGAGACTTTTCTTAGCTAGTAGATGCAGCATATGACATAGAGGAGATGGTATAGGAGAAGAGGGAGTTATTCCAAAGGAAGAGACTCTTCACTGTGGGTCAGACTAACTTAGCCTTAAGAGGGGGCAAGAGACAAAGGGACTTCTAGTGTAGTCAGTAGTTTAGTCATTAGTCCTAGAGATAGTCAGGACAATAGTCTACGAGGCAAGCTCCATCATAGATATCTGGTCAGGCTTTTCCTCCTAGGCTTTGACCACCTTTATCTTAGCAGGCCTCGAGTGCTTCGGTGTCCATAGCCAAAAGTGCACCTCCTACATATGGGAGTTGTTGCAAGAGATACTGAGGTCCGTGCTAGCAATACAGATGAGGGGAGTGTTTTGTATATGGAGCCAAAGACCACTTTCAGAGGGGTTATGCTCAAAGACAATTAGAGGTGGCATAAACCTAGGCATTAGTTGTAGTAGCACCTAGTAGACCACCAAGATAGTAGAGATAGGACTAGCTGAATACCAGTCAGAGGACTAAGTCATAGGCTAGAGCTCCAGCATGGCAGTATGCTATACATGCCTGAGAGGAAGCAAAAGCACAAGACATCATTGTTGGTACTTTCTCTTTATTTAATACACTAGTATTAGCTTTAATTGATCTTAGATTGACACACTCTTACATTTGCACCATGCAAGCACAACATAGAGGACTTCAGCCAAAACCTATAAACTTAGATATTCAACTGAGTAACTCGATTGGATAGAGTGTGATGGTGAATAAATTCTATAAACACTATCCTCTAATAATCTATGATTAAACCTTTTAGTAAATCTGATAGAGCTTCCCTTTCATGAGTTAAGTGCCATACTAGGTATGGACTGGCTGTCAGAGCATAAAGTAATGACTAACTATAAAAAGAAAAGGTTAAGTTTGCAAACCCTAGATGGTTAAGAAGTAATAGTTATGGGTAAAAGAGACTCCTTATCTAACATCATTTCAGCTATTACAACCAGGAGACTTGTTTAAAAGGGATGTGAAGCATTCCTAGCTTCTATGGTAGATATGAATGTTATAGCTCCTTATCTTAATTAAATACCAGTTGTGACTAAATTTCTAGATGTGTTTTTAGATGAGTTACTAGGATTATCTCCACATCAAGAATTGGACTTCGAGATTGAGATGTATCTAGCATAAATCTAGTGTTTATTACACTATACAGGATGGCACTAGTAAAGTTAAAGGAGTTGAAGGTGTAGTTATAGGAACTGCTAGACAAAGGCTTCGTTCGGCCTAGTTTTTCACCCTGGGGAGCACCTGTACTATTTGTGAAGAAGAAAGATGGGTTGCTCTGGTTGTGTATTGAATAGGGCAATTGAATAAAGTTATAGTTAAAAATAAGTATCCATTACCTAGGATCGATGATCTCTTTTACACGTTGGGAGGTGCTAGTATCTTTTCCAAGATAGATCTAAGATCAAGATATCATAAGTTGTAGATTAAGGAGAGTGATATCTGTAAGACTACCTTCAAAACTCGATACAGGCATTATGAGTTCCTAGTGATGCCATTTGGGCTCACTAATGCCTCAGCATCCTTCATCGATATGATGAACTAGATCTTTAAGCCATACTTGGATTAATTTGTAATGGTGTTTATTGATGACATCTTAGTGTACTCTAGAACTTGAAAAGAACATGAACAACACCTCAGGGTTATGTTACACACCTTGAGACATAAGTAGTTGTATGCTAAGTTGAGTAATTGTGTGTTTTCATTGGATGAAGTAGCCTTATTAGCTCAGATTGCCTCAACTGAAGGTATTCGAGTGGACTCGAGCAAGGTCAAAGCTATATTATAATAGAGTCCTCCTAGGAATGTGATCGAGACTCGAAGTTTGCTAGGATTGGTAGGATACTATTGGAGGTTTGTGAAAGGTTTCTAGATGATTATAGCTCTATTGACATGGTTGAGGATGTGAAGTTTGATTGGGATGATAAATGTCAAGCTAGTTTTGATAGATTAAAGAGAATGTTAACAGAAGCTCCTATCCTTAATCAGCCAAAATAGGGGAAGGAGTTTGTGATATATAGTGATGCCTTATAAAACGGACTTGGTTGTGTATTGATGCAAGAAGGCAAGGTGATTGTCTATGCCTCCAGGCAATTGAACCCCTACTAGAAGAACTATCCTACACACGATTTGGAATTAGCTACTATCATGTTTGCGTTAAAGGTGTAGAGGCATTACTTGTATGGAGAGAAGTGTTACATCTACATTGATCATAAAAGTGTTAAGTACTTGCCCACATAGAAGGAGTTGAATATTAGACAATAGCGATGGATAGAGTTAATCAAAGATTATGATTACTTGATTGACTACCATCAAGCAAGGTGAACGTAGTTATAGATGCCTTAAGCAAGAAGCTTATTACCACCTCAAAGCTTATGCATGATAGAGTAGAGTATATAGTAGAAGGTGTAGTTTTGGTTGAAATTCAAGTTAAATCTAACTTTAGGCAATAGATAAAGGAGGCCCAATTAAGAGATGAACAAATAGTGCAAACCATGAGTAAGGTGAAAGAGGGAAAGGTGATAGGATTTGAGTTAAGTGATGATGGAAACCTATACTATTAGAACGGGCTATTTATGCTAGAAATGGATGGATTGAGAATGCAAATCTTAAAAGAGGCTCATAAAGCTCCATATCCCATACACCCAGGAAGCACAAAGATGTATCTTGGGTTGAAACCCCATTATTAGTGGCCAGGAATGAAGTGAGAGGTAGCTGAATATGTGGCTAGATGTTTGACATGCTAGCAAGTGAAAATGGAATGCTAGGTCCCTTCTGGATTGTTACATCTGATAGTAATTCCAAAATGGAAATGGGAGAAGATCACCATGGATTTTGTGATGGGGTTGCCACTGACTAGAAGTAGATGTGACATTGTATGGGTGATAGTGGATAGATTGTTGAAGATACCTCACTTCATACCAATATGAATGGATCACTCTCTAAAGAAGTTGGCTAGATTGTAAATTGATGAGATCATGCAGTTACATGGAGTACCAGTGGCCATAATCTTAAATCAAGGGCAAAGGTTTACTTAAGGTTTCGAAAGAAGTTACAGCAAGCATTGGGTACTCGATTTATGTACAACCCAACATTTCATCCTTAAATGGATAGACAATATGAACGAGTGACACAAGTGTTGCAAGCTATGCTGTGTAGTTATGCAATTGAGTTTAAGGGCAACTGGGATCAATATTTATCATTAGCTGAATTTGCATACAACAATAGCCACCAAGCCAGCTTAAGATGGCACCTTATGAAGCTTTATATGGTAAAAGGTGTAGGACTCCTCTTTGTTAGAGTGAAGTAGGAGAAAGGAAAATTGTCAGATTTGACTTGATAAGAGATGTTGAGGAAAAAGTTAAGATCATAAGAGAGAGATTAAAAGTCACTTCGGATTAACAGAAGTCATATGCTAATTTGAAACAACAAAACATTGAGTATGAAGTTGGCGATCAAGTGTTCTTGAAGGTGTCATCATGGAAGAAGATGCACAGATTTAGTAAGAAAGGGAAACTTAGTCCCAGATTCATTGCGCCCTATAAGTTCATAGAACAAGTGGGACCCTTGGCATATAGATTGGCATTACCTTATGAGCTATAGCAAATACATGACATCTTCTATGTATCAATATTGAGGTGATATAGATCAGATCCATCGCATGTGATAGCTACAGAGGAGATACAAGTACAACTAGATTTTACATATGAAGAAGAACCACTACAAATCCTACCAAAGGAATTAAAGTAGCTGAGGAACAAATCCATTCCCCTAGTGAAGATGTTATGGAGGCACCACAATATGATAGAGGCCAAATGGGAGAGTGAAGAGTAGATGAAGGCACAATATCTGCATCTCTTCACAATAGGTAATTTCGATGACAAAATTTCTTAAGAGGGGAAGAATTGTAATGCCCATAAGTCTAAGTTCTATAAACAGTACCTCATTAGCACGAATGGGGTTCCCTATAGGTCGGGGCACCATCATAAGGGCAGAAAAGGGCATATTAGTCATAAAAATCTTTGATAGGCCTAAAAATGGGTAAAATGAAAGAACTTAAAATTTTAGTAGAACCAATAAATCATTCTGGGCCAAGAACTAGTGAATAGGGAGATAAGATTAGCTTGTGCCAAGATAGCCCCAGGATGTGCCCGAACATACTCAAAAATATTATATCCTGAACCTTAAAAATTCCAATTAACATGATAGAGAAGGAATTTTAATTTTCTAAAGTCGTTTGGTATTTTTTCTAAATATTTTATTCTAGTAAGTGAATAATGCTAAAAAGTCAATAATGGAATTTTCATTTCAAATTTTACATGGGCCTTAGTGATACTAATCAAGGATTTTTAAAATTAAAATGAGTATTTTTTGAGGTCTAGAGAAATTTCTATGAATTTTTGAAGTTTAAAAAGAAATCGAGAGAAAACGAACCATTACATCACCACGTGTCGCGATCTTAGCCTTCCACCTAACCATATAAATGGCCCCACACATGTGAGAGGGCTACATGTGTGGAACCAACTTTATTTCCCCCATTTCCCTTCTTTGGCCGATGACATTCCCAAAGCTCCCTCCCACCATTTTTATTTTCTCTCTCCTCATATAAACACCCAAAAATCACAAAAAAATATATGGATTAGATTTTCCATAACCTCTAGTGTTTAATCTAAGTAAGAGAATTGAAAAAATTTGCTTTGTAGATAAAGATTTGCAATCTTAGTGAATAGTGTCAAAATTTTGAGTAAGTTTTTTATTTCATTTTTTATTTTTGTTTTAGGTAGTTTAGAGTATTTTAAGAAGTTCTATGATTTTAGATTTCCAATTGAAGCTATGTAGAATTTTTTAGGAAATTTTCTAAGTTCAATTTGTGTATGTTTAAGGCAAAAGGAAGCTAATGAAGGAGAACAAGCTTTAAGGCATCAAAGTGAGAAAAAGGGTATTTTCACACCCTAGGTATGTGGAATAGGTTCAATTCAAGTATGTCATGTGTTTTGGCATGATTTGATATGTGTGCATATGTATGGAATTACAAGTTTATAGTGTTATGCATGGTTTTGATGTGAATGGATGGCATGATTATGGTAATGGTCTCAAAATAACATGATATATATGATATTTGGGAAAAGAAATTAGGTCTATGTGTGTGTATAATGTATTGCCAAATGAAGTGTGTGAAGGGTATGGCATGTGTAATGATGTATATGGCATGTAGGCATGGCATTTGGAATGTAAATATGGTGTATAAATCATGCTTAGAAAATGAATCACAATAATGACATGTATGATATAAAAAAGTGGCAAATGATGACTTAAATGAGCATATAAATTCTGCCTAAAAGATGACTAGTAATATGATGTCTATATATATGCCATTGGTGGTGTGGTTCTGGTATATGTTTCATCAAACATTATGTAAAGAATTGATGAAAGCATGATAGAGTTTAGATTGGCATGTGTAAGGCTATTGAAGGCATAAATTTGGAAATTTACTAAATGAATAGTAACATACCCGTAATATAATCAAATGAATAGTGATTTTACGATGATAAGCTAAAAATGTCATTTTGTGTGAGAGGCTGTATGTAATGTAATTCATTAGCATCATTAACATGAGACATAGTGAAAATGATGGCATATGTTATAATTAACAAAGGAATAGTAATTTGGCCTATCATTTAGACACCTATTGGATAGGTTGACTTGTCAACTAGGGAGTTAGCAGCTGCTAGGCAGTTTGGTCCTCCTAGGACCACTATTGTCTCTTGGATGTGGTGGGTGCAGCCGCTGAGGTTTGAAGATGAACCCTGCACACTTGGGTATTAGGAGGTCCACCTAGGCTGATCCCTGCTACCCATTGGCTGTCTATGGATATTGAGAGGTCCCACGGGGTTGATCCCTATTATCCCACTTGCAGATATTAGGAGGTCTATAGACTAATCCCTGTTATTTGCCAGTCTAGTATTAAGAGGTCTGCAAATAGATTCTTACTAATGAATGAGGTAGGTGTAGCTACTGAGAACTAAAATGTGGACCACTGCATAGGATAGATCTCATATCTAGTGTCTTTAAGTGTCATTTGTCTGTTATGGGCCCAAACTATATTAAACTTAATCATGAACTCAATATATGGAATTTTACTTGATAACAGAATGGTAAGGATTGAATAGGGTAAATGGCATCTAGTTTGACATCTTGTATGACCATGCTGAATAATACCTATGCATATGTATGCATGATTCATATGTGTGTTTGCATATGGGACATACTTTATTGTATCTATTCTACCACTATGTTTATACTCAGCGTGTCGGTGTTTCGATGCGTAAGCTATAGACAAGATAGCAATCTAGCTTCAGCGAGAGCCAGTGTAGCTAACCTCGAGTCTGTTGGTATTCTTTTATACTCTTTTTGGTTTTATTAGTAAGTCACTTATGTATAGTGAGTATAAGTTGTTAGTGCACCTATAGTGTACAACTGAGGTAAATTACTATATAAACCTAGCTTTTCATGTATATATACATCTATGATTTTATGTTGCATGTCTGTGGGTATGTATTACTTTGTTACATATCTTATGTGGTTTTAGGGCACTAGAAGTGTAACACCCCCTGCCTAATCCCAAAGAAAATAGGAAAAGTGTGCTATTTACCATGAGGTCACCCATCCTATAGATTTCCCTAGGGACCTTTCATTTAACTCTTAGATAGGTTTCTCTTACATAGACGTAAAAATGTTTATATCTAGTTTTAAGGAGCAGAGACAGACTTACTAGGCATATTACACTCACATGCCTAATCTTATAATCGAATATCAGCTTAATCTACTATTATAGTGAAGAACTCATTTCCCACTATTATAGTTTACTGTGGTAGGTCAATCAAGTATCAAAACACCTAATCACCCATAATAACATGCACGAATGCCTCTAGCTACAAAACCATATAATCTACTCTTATTATAGCATACTTGGATAGTCGTCAGCTACACTGCTAATCGTCTGTATCGTACCTTCCCAAATCTACCACCTGCATATCGGGCACCTGATATGCTGAGTATGCACTTAGTGGTGAATTTAACTAAATATACCATGAATGCTATCACATGTAAGCATAAAAGAATTTACTCATAACATCTATTTAAATTCTTCCAATCCTTCTACTTAGGCTTTCAATTATGATTATCCATCAAGTGAATCATATTAACATCTATTCATATTCTTTATAGCCAATCTCTATCATTTACCTCTATTCATTAGGTATACATGCATATGTTCCTATCTACTATTTATATTAATTAATTTTTCCTATAACTTATTCTTTCACAAGTGCGTTCCTACCCATATTCCATTCCATCAATCTTTTATTTCTTTTAGTCATCTCATTAGGATCTCATAAGTTTATTCAATATCTACCTTTACAGCTTATCCCATGTTCTTAGTATGTTTACTCATAAATTATCTCAATTAAGGTAATTTCTACCTTAGATTTCTTAAATCTCTTCAAATCCTTTTATAAATCTTTTTATACCCCCAAGGTTTAGGAAAAAGTCCCAACCACTAGAAAATGGGATCACAATTTACAGTGGCCCCCATTTTAGACCTCGGCTGCTGCACCAACCCAGTCTAAGAACTGGAAAAAAGACAAAGTTGTAAAGTGTCCCACATTATGGACCTCAGTGTCTATACACACCCTTCACCAGATAGCAGGGATCAATTCCGAGGAACTTCCTAATACCAAAAGGGGATAGTAGGGATTAGCCCCGTTGGACCTCCCAATATCCCAGTATAATCAACACAAGCAAGGTATATGGTGGATAGCAGGGATCAGCCCTATGGGACCTCCCAATATCCATAAGTGGGTAGTAGAGATCAGCCATAGGCCTTCCAATACCTAGAGCATGCAGGCTTAAAGTAATACTCAGCGATTGCACCCGCTATACATAGGCTAAAATCTATATAAACTTAACCTCTAGCAGCTGCTAATCCTTAGTTGATCGATCATCTTATCTAGTGTATAAACAACAAAAAATCCCCAAATTCCCTTTCAATTACCTTTCATAATCATTTAATTCATTATGTGGCTTATCCAATAGAAAATAGTTTATCCTCAGTACTTCTCTTGGTTCATTTGTTAGTTAAACACCATTTAATATTCTTTAGTCTCATCATGTTGTCATGTTCTCAATTCTAGTTCCATTCTTTTAATTTCATATAATTATCTTTTGCCAACATATACCCTATTTATCTCATCCTCGTATATTCCAAGGGATTTTATTCCATAGATTTTATTCTATTTATTTCTTGCATTTCATTACAGTAACAGGGTTCACAAATTTAGTGATTGATTCTTAGTTATCATTGTATTATGGAAATATTTATTTCCTATACAGTCTGCTATAGTTTCACCATTTACTTTATGGAATTTTCTATAATGATTACTTTTTAGACATGTCATCAAGTCTATATCAGTCACAGATCTCTTTTTGTGATCCATAGTAACCACAATATCCATGTATTAATTTCCTTAAACTTTATCCACATATTACTGTGTATTAATAAAGTCTTTCTTGGCTCTTAATTTATTCAGTCGGCTTTTCAATAATTAATCAATTTTTTTTAATTCATTTTGGTTCAGCTAGCCTCAACTAATTACCTTTCCAGTGTACCAAATATTTAATCTACCTATGTTTATGCTAAAAAGACAGATATGAATTTATTTCATCCGGTTATCTTTTTCGGACAGCTATATGTCATCGTAAGCTTTTGGATAGTTATGGGTCCATTTTCTGTAACAATCACTATTCATTTGGTATTTTTGTTCTTACCAGCTTTTTAATTCAGTTGCATTCCTTTCTTGCCAAACCATTATATCTTAACATAATTTATCCTATCCACGTTACATAAATTTAACATACAATTTCCTTTATTTAAATCTCTAAAATCTGAACACATTTCTTAATTGCTTCTATAATCTTTCGTTTAATATTTATTACCACTCTTGTCAAATACTATGCCTTCACACATCTATCTCACATATATCATTCATACCATATATTTCCCTAATTCATTTCACATGATCATATAATTTATTATTCATTCCATGTCTTTCACATGTCATACATCACATCACCATCCTAACCTCACATGCCAACCAGACATACATGCATACCCATGCTATGGCATACATGACATACACATAATAATGCATGCAACACATACATACACATCCATTCCACATCCCATTCACATCCATATCATCCTATATTCATGATTTACATATCCTAGCATGCATTTCACATACATATTACCATGAACAGCCATTCAACTATCACTTCCATACAAGCACCCAAGCTTCAATTCCACATTTTCCTTAACATATATGACAGGTTTTAGTTAAATTCACTTACAGTGGACTCCCTGTCATTCCGAAGTTATTTTAGAACCATGGAATTCACCTTCTCCCACCTTGAACCACCAATTCCAACGTTTCCATAATAGTTCTAACCTTTGAAAATTTCTACAAAATTATATACAACAGCAAAATGAAATCTCTTTCCATAAATAACATTTACACCATAAATACCTTCTGTGAAAAATATGAAACCTTAAAAATAAATAGTTACACATCATTTTGGCACTATTCATCAAGTGCTCAAAACTCACTTTCTGGGCATCCTTTTCTCATTTTGTCACTTAGAATGTCTTTAAGCAGTCATGGAGGTTTAGGACCATATGAATTTTGTGAGTTTTTATGGTGGGAGGAGAGAGAGAAGAACAAAAAATGGTGGAGCTTCTATGTGGAAATAGCATTGGCCATTTTGTGGGAGGAGGAGAAGATGGTTTCTTTTCTACTATCCATACACAAACACATGTCCCCTTAGGTATATCTACAACGTTGATGGCCATGATCGTGCCACATGTCAATTAGATGGGCTAAATTAATCCACTTTTGCTTTTAACTTTGAAAATTCAAATTTCTATAGACCTCAAAAAGTCATGATTCTAGTTCTAAAATTTCTCGAATAAATTCATTAAGGGTCTTGCAATATTTTAGCCCGAAACTCTTTCGGGAGATAAGATTACTATTCACCCTATGCCA
>CANXYI010482867.1:0-12214 GCA_948208565.1 Hura crepitans
TATATATATATATATATATATAATGTGGACTATGTTATGTAATCAGTAACCTATTAGATTGTGTGAATGTGTGATTTTATTTACTTGATAGTTATGGTATGTAAGCCTAAGGCTCTAGATTATAGACTGTCTGATTATGGCTTAAGGCCTGTGTTGATGAACTGATAGATAGATGATGCTAGGTTGATTATTTAGGGGACCAGGTGGGTCCAGGAGATGATATGTGAATTGATTGAAGTGTTTTTACAAGTCTCAAAATTTTGGATAGTGACCCAGACAGTCGTTATGCTACGGATTTTAGGAAATATCATAATAGCTATAACTTATCATCTTTTTGGCATAAATAGGGTAACTTGACCTAAAGCTGAGTTAAGAAAAAGACAACCAATTTTGGAGTTAGACTAAATCAAATAATAAGAAATTGGTAAAAGTTAAACGAATGAACTAGAAGGACAATTTCAAGATAGGTGACCTAGTGGGTAGTGCACTACTTATTAGGTTTCTTTGGGAATCTAGTAAGCGGTGTCACATGGTATTTGTTCTGCCTCTTTGCTAGTTGATGAGGCATTTAAATGATTTCAAACCATTACAAAGCACAATGCAGAGGAATATTTATCTTAGGAGTTTTTCTTAAGATAGTTTAAGAAAAAGTATATCCCTTAGCACTATTTGGATAAAAAAAGATAACAGTTTATAGATCTAAGGTTGAAGCATAGGATAATATCTAAATATGAGAAGGAATTTGCAAGGTTGAATAGATACGCCAAAGAAGTAGTCGCTATTGAAAATGACTAATGTAAGCAATTCGAGAAGGGACTAAACCTAGAATTCATGATCTAGGTAGCTCTTATGAAGATCAAGGACTTTACTGCCTTAGTTGTAGGTTGTCAAATAGTGGAGGAGTTTTAGAAGATAAAGGAAAATAGGGATAGTTTTCAAAAGAAGAGGCCTTATAGATAGGGACAAGCTAGTTCAGCTCCTACATCTAATAAGAAGTTGAAGGGTGAGCAGTTTAGACCACATCATGGACAAAGAAGAGATCAGTCTCAATGTTTAATATAGGGTTCTCAACTTAGACAATAGACATCTGTTGCTAATGCACTAGCCTCAATAGCTAGGAGTTTGTAGATACTTCAATGTGCACACTACAACAAGAGACCTAAGTGTACTTGTTGGAAGACCATGACTAGAGTTTGCTAGGGATGTGGCTTTAAAGGCTATATAAGGAGAGATTGCCCAACTAGGCCTACAAAATTAGTTTAGAGAAAGGATAAGAAAGATATGGGAGATTAAGTTAGGGTTAGTCAGAGGGACAAGTCAGAGAGCAGAGCTCTAACTAGATAGTATGCCATCTAAGCTAGAGAGGATGGAAATTCACCAAATGTCAAAGTAGACACTTTTAAACTCTTTGATTTACCTATTTTAACACTAATAGATCCAGGGTCTACACATTTTTATATTTGCATTGCATGAGCTTTAGATCTAGGGTTAGTGTCAGAAGACCTTGATATTGATATTATGGTTAGCAATCCGATATGACAACATATAGTTATCAAAGTATATAGAGCTTGTCCTTTGTTAGGATAAGGATACACTTTCTCAGCCGGTCTTATTGAATTACCTTACAATGAGTTTGACTTGATCTTAGGGAGGGATTAGTTGTCTAAGTATCATGCAATTGTGGATTGTAGGAAGAAGCAGGTTATGCTTAAAGCAAGTGATAGGATAGAAGTGATAATAATGGGTGAGAGATTAGACTATATGTCTAATCTGATTTCTACAGTTGTTGCAAGAATAATGATAAGGAAAGGTTGTCAAGCATTTTTGGCTCATGTGATTAATACTCGAAAGGAAGAACTAGATGTAAACAAAATACCTATTATAGTAGAATTTAAGGATGTTTTCCTAGATAAGTTACTTGTTGTGCCACCAAAGTGGGAACCTGAATTTGGGATTTATATGCTGCTAAGCATAATGCCAGTTTCTATAGCTCTATACAAAATGGCCCCTATAGAGTTGAAAGAACTAAAGCTATAGTTGCAAGAAATATTGGAGAAAGGTTTCATCAGACCTAATGTGTCCCCTTAAGGAGTACTAGTTCTTTTTATCAAGAAGTAGGATGGCTCCTTGAGGCTATTAAGTATTATAGAAAGTTTGTTCTCAGTGATTCTAATGAGAAGCAATCTCTCTATAAGTTTTTCACTCTATTACCCTTTAGTGTATAGATTACAAATAGTTGAATAAGGTCATTATCAAATACAAGTATCCATTACCTCGAATTGATGACCTTTTTTAATAGCTTAAAGGAGTAGGTGTTTTCTCTAAGATAGATTTGAGATTGGGGTATTATCAGTCAAGATTGAAAGAAGCAGATGTGCATAAGACATCATTCAGAACAAGATATAACCACTTTGAGTTTTTGGTAATGCTATTTGGGCATATCAATGCTCTAATAACATTCATGGATTTTATGAATCATATCCTTAAGCCAATCTTAGATCAGTTTATGGTGGTTTTTATTGATGATATTTTAGTGTATTTGAATAACTGAGATGATCATAAGAAGCATTTGAGAATTATTTTGTAGTAGTTAAGAGATGAGAAGCTTTATGCTAAACTCAATAAGTGTGAGTTTTTGCTTAAAAAAAGTGTCTTTTTTAGGTCATATAGGATCAGTAAAGGGCATTAGAGTTAATCTTTGTAAGATCAAGGCCATCATTGAATGGAAGCCACCTAGGAATACTACAGAGATCAAAAGTTTCTTGGGTTTAGCTAGTTATTATAGAGGTTTCATCAAGGGGTTTTCTCTTATTGCTACCCCTATAATACATCTTTTGGAAAAGAATGCCAAGTTTATTTAGGTTGACAAGTGTCAAAAGAGCTTTGATAAACAAAAGAGTATGATGACTGAGGCTACAATTTTAGTTTAGCTAATATTAGGACAAGAGTTCACAATCTAGAGTGATGCCTCATTAAATAGGTTGGGATGTGTGCTTATGTAAGAAGACAAAGTTGTTGCATATGCTTCAAGATAGTTAAAACTATATGAAAAGAACTATCTAACCTATGATTTAGAGCTTGCAACCATTGTGTTTACTGTAAAGATATAGAGGCATTATCTCTATAGAGAGAAATGCTATGTGTATATAGGTCATGAAAGTTTGAACTATCTTCCCATATAGAAGGAACTGAATTTGAGGCAAAGGAGATGGATGGAGTTAATAAAGGACTACAATTGCCTTATTAACTATGATCTTGGGAAAGCCAATGTGGTGGTAGATGCCTTTAGTAGGAAATTTATATCAACTTTGAAAACCCTAAATTCCAATTTATAGTTGCTTGATAATTGTGGTTTAATAGCCAAACTTCAAATTAAGCTAAGTTTTGATGCAACAAGTGAAAAAAGCTCAGAAGGATGATCATAAGCTTATGAATGTCATTAGCATGATTTAAGAGGGAAAGTCTATAGAATATGAGATTAAAGATGATGGATATTTGTGTTATCATGACCATCTATGTGTGCTAGATGTGAAGGATTTAAGGAAATAGATTTTGCAAAAAAAACCCATAATACACCCTATGCTATGTATCTTAGTAGTACCAAGATGTATCAAGATTTGAAGATAGTTTATTAGTGGCCTAGCATGAAGAGAGATGTAGATAAATATGTAACTAGATGCCTTACTTGCCACAAAGTGAAGGCAAAGCATCAAGTTCCATATAGATTGCTTTATCTTATAGCAATACTAGAATGGAAATGGGATTGAGTCACTATCGATTTTGTGGTTAGGCTACCGATGACCAAAAGCAAGTGTGACTTAATATGGATTGTGGTTGATGGATTAACCAAGTCAGCACACTTCATACCTATAAAAATGGACTATTCCTTATAGAAGTTGGTAGAGTTATACATTAATGAGATTGTTCAATTGTATGGTATGCCATTGTCTATCATTTCTTATCAAGATCCAAGGTTACATTAAGGTTTTAGAAAAAAACTTCATAAGGGCTTAGGTACTCGACTCAGTTTCATCATGACTTTTCATCCACAAATAGATAGCCAATTAGAGAGAATCACATGAGTTATTGAAGACTTGCTAAGAATTTATGCCATTAAGTTTAAAGGATGCTGGGATCATTATTTGTCTTTAGTAGAGTTTGCCTATAATAATAATCAATAAACATGTTTAGGCATGGCTCTTTATAAAGCCTTATATGGTAGAAGATATAGAACTCCCTTGTGTTGGAATGAACTCAATGAGAACAAGCTTATAGGGCTAGATTTGGTTAAGAATGCTAAGAAGAAAGTAAAAATCATTAGAAAAAGGCACGAGGTAGCTTCGGATAAACAAAAGTCTTATGCAAAATTAAAGAGGAGAGACATTTAATATGAAGTTAGGAACACAATTTTTCTTAAAGTATCTCCATGGAAGAAGCTATTAAGCTTTGACAAGAAGGGTAAGCTAACTCCACAGTTCATTGGCCCATACGAAATAACTAAATGTGTGGGACCATTAGCCTACAAGTTAGCTTTACCTACTAAATTATAGTAGACACTCGATGTTTTTCATGTGTCTATGCTTAGGAGATATAGATCAGACCCATCTGATGAGTTATCAACTAAAGAAGTAGAGATACAACTAGATTTATCCCATAAAGAAGAGCTAGTGAGAATCTTAGGTCGAGAAGTGAAGGAGTTGCAGAACAAAATTGTGCCTTTGGTAAAAGTGTTATGGTGACATCGTGGCATGGAAGAAGTAACTTAAGAAAGTGAGGCTCAAATGAAGGAGCAATATCTACATTTGTTTGAACTAGTTAATTTCGAGGATAAAATTTCTTTAAAGAGGGGAATAAATGTAACACCCTAAAAATCCAACTTATGAATAGTACTTCCTAAGATTAATAGTATTTCTTGAAACTCAATCACACTAATCTTATTGAATAATTTTGGGAAAAATTTAGAGTCAATATAAAGTTATTAAAGTAGTTAAAAATGAAAAAAAAAAGATTTTACAGTAGTATTTTGTGAATAGTTTTGTAAACAAAACTGAACTATAAAATAATTCAATTTTTTCTTATAAAATTCTAAGATCGATATAACCAAATACTTAAATATTCCAAATAGCCTATTGCATTGAAATTGGAATTTTTAAATGTTGTGAATCATTTTTAGTTAATCGGGCAAAGATATTAAATATCAATTTTATTGAGTTTGTAAGCTTTTTGTAAATGGGTTTTTACGGTAGTTAAGGAATATATTTCTAACAATTACTAGGGCATAAAGTTGGTTATTTTGATGTAGAATTAAATAAAAATGGATTTTAAAGAGATATTTTAAGGAGGGAATTTTGGACCATTGGATTATTGATCTAACCAACCAAATACACCATATAAAAAGGTCAATATTTTGGTTAAACTATGTATAAGAACTAGCCACTCCTCTTTCTTCTCCCTCTCTCTTTAGCTGACACTCCCTCTTTCCTCCTCTTCCATTTTTTCTTCTTTCCTCCTTAATCCTAGCTTAAATCTAACCTAATAAAACACCAACCTATACCAACATGGCTTCTTAATCAAGATTTAAATAAGAAAAGAAGAAAAATTGAGCGATTTTGGTGTATGAAAAGCTTGGTGAATAGTAAAAAAATTTTATTCAGGTAAGAATTTTTGAGCTTTAATGTTTTTGGGGTGCCTAAGAGTGAACTTTTTTAGGTAGATTAATTATAGGAGGTGTGTATGATTTTTAAAGATTTTTCTAAGTTTCTATACATTATGTGTTATGTGTATGTAAAGAAAGGTGGAGCAAGTGGATCTAAGGGCAAAGAGAAGGTGTAATTGGTGTTTTGAGGAGTATTTTAGCTTAATTAGTAAGTGTATTCATGGTAGCATAATTGCATGAATTAAGTTGAGCGTGAATATGTGTATGTAAGTGGTAATAAATGTGTCCTTATGGTGTAATGGGTTGGATTTGTTTTGGTAGTTAAAATTAACATGTGCATAATGATGTAAATGATGTGTAATTGATGAGAACATGTTAAGTATGGTGATTTTAGGTTGTGCCTAAAACATTTAGCTAAAGATAAATCTATATGCATTATTTAATTATTAGTAAATAGGTTAATTTCATGAGATATGAGTATGTGAATGTGCGTTTTTATGTTATGATGATTAATATACATGTGTAGAGATTATGATATTTTTACTAGGGATGAGAGTGGTTTGCGGAGTTGCCACCTAGCCTTTACACCAAGACCTCTAATCTTCTGTAATAGAAAGGTTTAGAATTTTAGATCTTATTTATGCCTAAATAATATGCCTTCTTTGTATATTGTAACATTGATCAATCCCTTTTCAAAAATGCACGCATTATATTTAAGAACTGTCATTTAAGAATAGTTATGTCACCTTTTCATGTAGAAAAAGTAAATTGCAATGTTCAAAGAATACAATAATGTATATTGTACATCCAAAAAGTGGGTTATTGATCAGTTGTTATTTGACCTGACGATTGCCCTTAATTCCATAGGAATTAATGGTAATTGCCCAACTCCCATCTCTAAGAGATTGACCTTTATTAAAATACATTTTTATATGACTTTTGATTAGGGAAAACTCAAATCCATTTCATTAGAAAACACTAATTAATTATGTAGAAAACTATTTTAATATGAAGTTAGGGTTTAGCGTGTAAAATAAGTTATTAACTATCTATTAAAAACCTAGAATAAGCAATGAAGTGTAAATAGTACAAAACTAAAAGAAATAATCCAAGGCATTAGAATGGTCCCATCTATATGTCAACTAGTCTGTACGGACTATATGAGGCTTTAACATTAGTCCATGCAGATTGCTACATAAATGATATTATATCCGTCCAAACCTCTACTCTAGTGAGAAGGGTCACTTGCAGACAACTCAAAAGAGAAAAGGTTAATGATACCAAATAAAGAACACATAAAGAACCCATAGAGAAAGTGAGAAATAAAGGTACATGCAAGGATAGGAAATTAAAGACAATTGTCCATGCAGATTATGATCCTCATGAGAGAGAGTCCGTGCGGACTATAAAACAAAATAAACATGCAAAAGACTTATATATCCTATGAACTATGATCCTTGTGATAGGGAGTTCGTGTGGGCCTACATTAATTCTAGAATACTAATAACATGCATATTAAGGAACATAATGATTATACAATATTGATATAGTTATAAGGGCATGCTAACATGTTGAATAAAATACGTTAAAATATAATGCACAAGGTAAACATGATACTGTTATCATGCCATGGTTTGTACAGGACCTTATAATATGTACATATTCAAATAATAGGTCCGCATAAACCTCATATCCATTACACAATCAATTTATAGGTCTGTGCAGACCTCTTATCTTTCAAAATAGGTCTATATGGACTTAGTCATTAGTTTCAAAATATAAGTGCGATTTCAATTTTCTATAAATGATTAGAACATTCTTAAATTGATTTAAAAGGTTAACCTACTCCTATAATTATCATAAGGAATATATAGAACCACCTCACATGACAATTAATCATAGGAGATCATTAGTTGTAGAACACAAATAAATGAATGAAAATGATGAAAGAAGCCTCGAATCTTACCTTGAAGTTAGCACCAAGCAACAAGACAATGATTGGGTTTTGGAAGAATAATTTTAGTGAGGGCTTAGGACTAGTAGAATGAATCTTGTGTCAATTATGTTCAATTGTCTTTCATGTATTCCTTGTTGTTCTCCCTTCTTTTCATACCTCAAAATGGGTATTTATAGGCTTAAGGCTTAGGTATTCCATCCAGATTAGGTAAAATCCCTCTAGGATTAGGATTCAGTGCCTGAATAGGAATTCTGCACTTCTGGAAGTTTTTCATCGATAGGTCCATACAAACTTGTATGGCTTAATCTGTGCAGATTTAAGCATGGTTTTCCTATCGATCCATAGGCTTTGGGCTAGGTTGGATAAGTCCGTGTGGATATAGGCTTTGGCTTGTCCATGCGAACCTCATAGCATTAAGTCCATACGGACTTGTGCCATGTTGGTCTATACAGACTTAAGTTTCAAGTTACTTGTCTTGTTTCTTGAGCTTGTCTCTAGTTATCATCATAGGCCTAAAAAGGTGAGTGGTCCATACTATGGGGGCTCTACCCTTACACCCCTATTAGAATCAATGTCATGCTTTGGGCTTAGGCCTATCAGCCCAAGCCCTCCTTTACCGACATAGATTCCTATTTTTTTACTATTCGGGTCATTCTGTAAGCTTTTCAGGTTGAGTCAAAGTCTGAATACATAAGAAAAGTCTTAAACCCAAAATTGAGGTGTCTATAGCGTATTTAGTGATTTTGATGATGAGGCAAAATGCCTTTACTAGTGGTAAGTCCAAGTTTTTAGTTTATGGCCTATGTATGGTTACCTAAAGAAATAATGTTGTTATGGAAATCTTAAAATGGGCTAAATTGTACCTTACTTAATATGTTAGATAGTATGAGTTCATTATGTCATATTGGTTGTTTTTACATTGATCTAAGTATGGAAAGTGATTTGTGTGAAAGTGTCATGATGTGTAAAGCCCATTTGATGGCCAAATGTGTGATTATTGCATGTTTTGAGTATTTTGGGTCATAATTGATTTATGTGACATAAAGATGTTAAGTATGTTCATGTTACCATATTGTAATTAAATGTGAACTTTGATATGGCTAAATTGCTAGTATGGTCGGGACTTTGGATATTATGGTTATAATGATGAAGAACATGCAAGTGGCATGTGGTTAGAGTTATGTAGAGAGAAATGGGTTTTAAACTATGTTATGGCCGAATGGCTTTGTAAGTGAGTAATACGAAGTTAAATCATGATATTTTGAAAATTGCATGTTCGATGCATTTTAATGATTTAATGTGGATTTGTATTGGTATAAAATAATATCTATGAGTGAATGGCATATGTTGGCAAAAATGATGGAGGCATTTTGATGATAATTATATAGGTGTATATATAAACTATAATTGAACCAAAATTTTTGTTTAATGGATAGAAGTATGTTAATAATGGTTAAAATGTGAATATTATGGCATTTACACCTTTAATTTGGTGGTGAAGTTGTTTATTGCCTAATTATGCAAAGGCATGTAATGGGCCTAGATATAAGCTATATCAACATTATGACTTCTGTAATGTTATAAGCATATATAAAAACATGAGTAGATTATTACACTTATGGAATTGGTAATCTAAATATAAAACCATGATAAAGATAAAATTATGAGATTATGGATGTTAAAAACTACTTAATAAGGTGAAACTTAATTTAAGTGGTAATTGGTGCATATGATTAGACAACCTAAATTAGATAGGTTGATCAATTAACTAGGGAGTTTAGTAGCTACTAGGGTACCCACGGCTACTTAATTTGGCCTCTGATCACCATTTGGCCTTTGGGCAATCTTAATTTTGCCTAAGGGCACTTTTTAACCTATATGTCCAGTTTATGACCTTTGGGTCTAGTTATGACCTCTTGGTCTAGTTATGACCTCTAGGTCCAATTTTAACCTTCGAGTTTAGTTATAACCTACGGTTCTAGTTTCTAAGCCCTAGGCCTAGTTAGTCCTGCTATCCCATTTTGGATAGTTGCCTTTTTAGTATGGACAAGAAATGGTTAAATGAACTTAATGAAAAAATTTGAGAACTTAAATGTACATTATATACATATTTAAATATTATTCATTAGATATGTTATGAAAATGCAATTTAGTATAAATGGTAAGTTAAGCTTAAGATGGAATTAAGACCTTGTATGATTCATTAGTATTATAATTTAAGAATGGATAATTTATATGCTCATTTATTCTTAGAAATAAATTAAGTATGTTTGTGATATAAGTAAATTAATCTATGTTGAATAATTTGCATGAATGCATACATATTCTAAAGTGAACACACCACTAAGCATCCATTTCATGCATCATTTTGTTTTGTGATACATAGATTAAAGAGATAGCAGATTAAAGTTAAAGCCTTAATCTATAAAATATTCTAAGAAAGTTTCCTTTTTGGGTATTTTGATTATTTTGGTATAATCATGTAATATAATTAATAATTAGAGGCATTCTTATGTAATTAAGGGATTGGGCCTAGTTTGTGATTAAAAAAATGTATTTTTCAACTCTCAAAGTTTGCATATGATTTTATTGGCATAAGTTCATATGTTCAACCAGTATTGGCATAATTTCTTTTATTTTGAGCATGTATCATTTGATGTTGAAACTAAGCAATGATTGTGAGGTTGTTGAGATGTTTGGAGTGTCAAATTGACCTAGATGTGTTGGATATGTGAATGAATGCTTTAGAAGTGCTATTTTTTTGTAAGTTACTATTTGGGATAGTGCCCGACACAATAGTTATGCTGCTAAAATTTTGGCACAAGGACTCTAATAGTACATATCCTAAATCAATTTTTGAAAATCCATATTTTTTTATGAAAGTGTGTATGCAAAGAATGTTTTAAATCTATTAAAAAGGATTTTGATAAAAAAAATATTTCCAACAAGTGCAGTTCGGATATCATTTATATGTCGCTCTATACTCAGGACTTATAGTCAGATCAAGTAAGGGATGTTATATGGTATCCAAGATGGGATTAGCAAGAAGAAGGGAAATGAGTTGTTGTTACCCTTTCAACTACTGGAAAGAAGACTACCATATATGGCATGTGATTCCATTGTAGAAAGTTTAGGAATTGGAGGTGTAACTACAAGGCCTACTTGGAGTTTCGTGAAAAGGTGAAGCAAGAAGTTGCTTCAACTTTAGGTACTAATGTGATTGAAATTAATACTTATACTGCTATTAATAACCAAACATAGGTATTAGATACCAAATATGGTTCTCACTTAGTTTCTTCCATGTAAGGACTAGGGAGTAGTAAGAAGTTTTAAAAGGGAGATGTGGACCTATACATAGCAAATAGAGCAAGAGTTGTTGCATTAGTTGTAGGATCATATCATCTTGTTTCACCTTCTAGATTTGTATTAATTTTTGACAATTCCTATTTTATTCCTTCTCTATCTAGAAGCATTATTTCAATTTCTTATTTGTTAAACAAGGTTTTCATATTCTATTAATAAGAATAAGGGTTATTCTATTTACTTAATTAATGCGTTTCACTTTTTTGGTAGAATATGCAATGGAATTTATATTTTAGATAAAGATGATTAATACCAAAAGATCTAAGATAGATAACCAAATGCAATTTTATCTTTGGCATTGTCACCTTAGCCATACAAATGAGAAATGCATAACTAAGTTATACAAAGAAGGTAGCATGGGATTATTTGATTATGAATCATATGATGCATGTGACTCTTATTTATTGGGCAAGA
Organism: Hura crepitans; assembly: GCA_948208565.1. Classification (NCBI taxonomy): domain Eukaryota; kingdom Viridiplantae; phylum Streptophyta; class Magnoliopsida; order Malpighiales; family Euphorbiaceae; genus Hura; species Hura crepitans. The sequence continues at coordinate 11,391 of CANXYI010482867.1, forward strand.
TGACAAAATCACCTTTTTCTAGAAAGGATGAGTGAGCAAGTGACTTATTGGAAATAATACATACAAATGTTTGTGGACTAATGACAACACATGCACAAGGAGGTTTTTTATACTTCATTACCTTTATTGTAATGCCTATAAAACCTAGCTTTATTAATAGTACTTCTTGGGTTATAATTAGGATTTCCAAGTAGTATGCCCTACTAAATCGACTTAGAAGGGCTACTAGTCATGAAACTTTAAATGGCCAAATTAGGCCTAAATAAAAGAATTAAAAGTAGCCATTAAACCAAAAAATTCTTTTCTATTGATATCTAATAGAATGTGGCCTTAGTATGAGCTATGATATAAAAAGGTTAGGATGTTCTCAAACTAACTCAAAAATAGCATATGCTGAAGGTTCAAATTTTTAACTAGTCTAATATTGAAGGAATCATAATTTTCTAATACCAACAAGTATTTCTTTCAAATTTCTTATTTACATGATTGAAAATTTAAGCATTTATCTTTTGTATTTTTAGCACGAACTTTAAGGAGTCCCTTAATTGTGAAATTCATTATTTTTTGGTCAATTTTTGTTATCATAAATTTTGAGAACAAATTTTTAATGATTAAAAAAACTAGGAAAAAAACTAACTGTTAGATTATTAAATGGTTAAATCATGGTCGTTCGTGTGTTTCATATAAATAAGTGAGCTTATGTGAGTGTAACACACAAGATCATCACTTAGTTTTCTTTCTCCTCCCCCTTGATAAAGCCAATGCCATAACCAAGTAAACACAACCCCACTTTTCATTCAATCCCCTTAAAAATCCAAGCAAAA
>CANXYI010482936.1:0-11790 GCA_948208565.1 Hura crepitans
ATTAAGGTCAAATGGCCCATTAGTTAGATATCCACTAGATTGGTTAACTGGTTAACTTAGGGATTAGCAGCTGCTAGATAATTACAATGATTTTCTAGATATTGGGAGGTTTATGGACGGATCTTTACTATCCTGTGAAAGTGTTTGATGTTGATGATTATTTGTATATTGGGAGGTCTGTGGACTGATCTCTGCTATCCACTGAAGTTCTTGCTATGATTTTTGGATATTGGGAGGTCTACGGACTGATCCCTGCTATCCACAATATGATTAGTGGTTAAGTTTTTTTAAGATATTAAGAGGTCTATAGACTAATCCCTGCTATATCTTGTTTGGTATTGGGAGGTTCAAATGAGCTAATCCCTACTATTAGACTAGGCTGGTCCAGTGATCGAGGTCCAAAATGTGGGCTATTGCATAGCTTTTCAGTTCCATCTTGGTCCAATGTCTTAGGTGTAGTTTATCTAGTTGGGCTTATTAAATTAAATTAGATTAATATATAAACCTGATTGATGGCAATTTACTAAATAATTAATTGCAATTATCACAGTGGTATTATGGTAATTATTGTGAAAATGTGGCAGATCATCTAGAGTGCATAAATTAACTAATATGCCATCCACAAACTGCATATTGGTTGTCATATTGTTATTACATGTGAACCATTGCATATAACATATTTTAAATACCTTAAACTCACCACTAAGTTTTATACTTAGTGTACTAGTGTTTTGGTGCGCAGGTTGTAAAGATAAGCAGTCTAACCTCGGAGATCATGTAGTGTAGCAATATAGATTTTGAAGGGTATATAGAGTCTTTAACACTCATGTAAACATTATAGGTTATGGGTTTAGCATGCTTAGAGGTTGCTTATGTCTATATACAAAAGGATAAGTGTGATATATATAAACAACTAGTTCATTTGAATGGCTTGCTTTTATGATATTTAATAACTATAGGCTTGAGGCCCTGTGTGATTCTGATGTGTTTGTTGCTGTGTGATAATGTTGACTGGGGGACCAATAGGGTCTAAAAGGAGGTAGAATTATATTGTTCATTTTATAAGTGCTTTTATAGGTGGAAAAAAATTTGGTATGTCACCCGAGTAGCCGTTGAGTTGCCCAATTTTCTGTAAAATGTAGTATGCATGTAAAATGGGTTTTCTAAGTCTATTATACCACATATGAACTTGTTTAAATGTTTGATTGAAAACCTAAGCAATATCTAATAAAGTTTTAGAACAACCTATAAAAGTTAAGGGGTGCACACCTGTTGCAATTCTAGGATAGGTGACTTAATAGGAAGTGCATCACCTGCCAGATTTCTTAAGTAATCTAATAAGGGGTGTCACATACAAACTTTAAGCTTTAATATGAGACTTACATATACTTTACATCAATCACATGTATTATCATGCCTTTATGAAAATTATTCATTCTTTTCAAGGAATACACAAATCATATCACATTCTATTCGAAATCATAGTTATCTCATAATTAACCATATGTTTTACTCAACTTGTATACATCATTATCACCAATATCACATGAAGCTTCAGCCTTAATATTTTCATACCTAAAACATCAATTATTTTATATTTCATTACATAGTAACCTCACATCTTAATCCTTTTAGCATTATCATCATATCTAACACATTTTACTTACATAACATCATACCCTTAGCTTAATGCTCATATACTTTTCCAAAAGTCATGTTGTGTTTATTATTAACCATAGGCACTTATTTTGGTCAAGCAAATGTGTACCTAGATCTTACATTATTTCATACATTAATTACACTTTAATACCTTATATCATGCATTTACATCATTTTATAGTCATCAAGACATTTGATATTATACATTTACATCATTAATTACATTTTAATCTAATTATCATGCCTAAGTTCAATATCTCATATAAATTGGCCAATTGTCTTATTTTATTCATCATTAGCCATATTATTTATTTAGGCTAAGGTGTTTAAGTTGAAACCAACTACTTATGCATGATATTCATACCTATTTCATCATACTCAAGACAATATTAAAGCTATACATTATCATCATGTTATCATCTTCATAAATCACAAATTCTAACAAAAAATAAAGCAATATATCCTAACCCAATACATATATTTTGGCAATATAAGCAACATTATAGCTAAATTATGACTTTCTCCTTTTTGTTACATAATACTATCTCAACTTAGTATAATTCACTATGTTTTAAGCAACTATTATAGCCATACATCTCCACTAAGGCATTTTGTGATCACAACACTTGAATACCTCATTTTCATACACGCCGCACATACCACACTAGTATATGTTTTAACCCCATACTTCATTCACATAACAATTACATCCATTTTTTAAGGCATCATTTACACATGCATTAACTAGCATACAACTACCTAAGGTCATTTCTCATTAATACACATCATCTACCCATGTTTCAAAGCATAAACACACACTTTAATTCATGCAAATCACACATAATGTATATGAATCATTGTATACACTTACAATATGAGCCAAAATACATCTATGAGCCTTTTAAGGCCTTCTCTTAACCCTTAGTCATGCTTGTTCTTCTCTCTCTACAAAATATATTATAAGAAAATTTAAAAATCCATATAAAATTACATACACCTCTAAAACTCAATTTAACCTTATATATCACTTATATAACCCTTAAAGAACCTTAGAAAAATAGGAGACCAAAGAAACTAACCCTTTTTAAAAAAGGGTTGCTTTTCACCAAGCTCAGTCTTTAAAAATCTTGTTTATAAACCTTATTTTCTTGTAATTAGAGGTGTGTTGAGCCTTTAGAGGATGAGAATAGGTGGTTAGATGTGTAATTGAGGCATGAGATTGAGAGAAAGACTATAGAAATAGAGGGTTTAGGTGAGAGATGCTGTCAGCTAAAAAGGAGGAAAAAGGAAGAGATGTTGTTCCTTATTTGACCCAAAATGAAGACATTGGCCCCTCTTATATAGAGTTGTCAAATCTAAGGGCCAATAATTCTCCACTTTATCCAATTGCTCTCATAAATCCATCCAATTTTTATTCTTTTAAATAATTATTTCTCTCATTTTAGACCTTAATTAACACTTCTAAAGATCCCATAAAACCTTTTAAAATATAATCCAAAAGCCTAAAAAAACCACACTTGGAAACAAAGAAAATTTGATTAAAATCAATTTTTTTTAATCTTTACCCAACTTTTATAAAATGCTTCCTAACATCCAAAAATTTCAATTCCAAAGCCAATAGACTATTTGGAATATTTGAGCATTAAGTTGTATTGATCTTGAGTTAATTTGAATAAGAAGAAAATATTTTTATGGCTTAGTTGTGACTAGGTTACTATTCACACAACACTATCGTAAAATCTTTACTCTTATTTTTAACCATTTTATAACTTTATTTTCATTCCAAAATTTGCCTAAAATTATATTATGATTAATACTTCTATCCAATCACTTTAATGTAACTCAAGTCTCAGGAAATACTATTCACATCCCAGGAAGTACTATTCCTAATCCCAGGATTTTCGAGCGTTACAAAACCATTTCGACCATACCTCACTCATATACTAAAAATGCCTTCTACACATTATGCATCCATTAATTACATTAATACCATGCAAGATCATCATGTTACATTAATATACATGAGGTCATTCAAGTCCATATGTAACATATAAACTTAACCTAGTTTTTATTTAACTTAGGCTTATCATTACATGCTTATTTATCATTTTGCTTAGTTACATAATCAATTCAAGCATTAACTACATGCCAATTTACACTCACCAATTACACATGTACACTATAAAACTCAATTGGCTTTTATAAACTTGGACACATATACCAAAATCAATCTAAAATGACTTCTATTGTCTTTAATTTCCTTTCTCCCTTCCATTCCATTTGTTTTTCTCTTTATCTTTCACTCACATAACACCTATGCACATAAGAAAATTCATACAAAAATGTAACAGACATACCACTCTCAATTTGAACTTATAGAACATTAATTAAAACCATGAATGACCCTTTAAAAATGTTAAAATCTAAAAACAATCACTTAACCTCAAAATGGTCACTATTTATCATCCTTTCCATCCTCTAAAATTCTCTAAGATTGCTCTCCAATCTTAATATTTTATACTTAAAAAAGCTTGCTTATGTCTTAAATTGACATAAAGAGGTGGGAGCTAGAGGGAATTAAAGAAAAATCAAGTAAAAACCATAGGATTCTTCTTAAATGCAGATTTTTTTTTATATACTAGCCATTGAATGGACATGATCAATTCTTGAAAAAAATCTAAAGGGTCTATGTTATTTGTTTATTAAATTAGACTTTTAAGGCTTTTTTAATTCCTTTAATTTTTGTCTTTCAATCAATACATCAATTATCACTTCTTATGATTTCAAATAATCATACTTAAGGTTACTCAAAAGTCTTAGACAAGTTGCATACAAAAATCTCAAAAAACTGACTTAAAATGACATTTTTATCCCTGTTCAATTTTTAAAAAATTCCCATGATCTTCAAAAATTTCTATTCAAATTCCATTAGACTATTTGGGATATTTGACTATTAGGTTGTGATGTTCTCAGGTCAATTAGGGTGAAAACATTGAATTATTGATTCAACCTTGATCATGTTACTATTTACATTACACTACCATAAAAACTTTGTTACTATTTTTAACCATCTTAATGACTTCATTTTCATCTCAAATGTTTACCCAATATAATGTTATAAATAATACTTCCATTCAATCCAATTAGTGTAAACCAAGACTTAGAAAATACTATTCACATCCTAAAAGTACTATTCATAATCTTGGGATTATCTAGTGTTATAATAACAAAATTCAAATATTTAGGGCTAAGTGAAGAATATATTCTTAATTTTAAAGTTTTTAAATTGAAGGAACTTTATAATTTTTATAAGTTTATGCCAAGGCCTCTTTAGCCTCCTTAACTCCGCTATTGCAAGTTTAGTTTGACATTTACCAGGCTTATAATCACATATTTTTAATTTCGAAGAATTATATCAAACACGATTTTTTTAATTTTTCTTTTTAAAAAATATATTGTTTAATTTTATGCTTGTGATTACTTTTTTTTTAACTTTTACTTTCAAAAATACCACTTCTAATATCATGACATTTCCCTTTTTGTGCTCTTGTTTAAAACTCTATTCTTATTTCTTTTCTCTCTATATGACTTTATGTTGAGAAATAGCTTTCCTCTCTTTATCTATCTCAATATCAATCCTAGACAAAAGAACTAAATGAAATTATTGGTTACCTTTGCAATATGGTTTTCTTGTCTTTCTTTGTTGCAAATTTTACAAGTAACTTTTTTTTCTGTCATGATATTTTCTTTTATAACCATATTGTGCTTTTATTTTTTTTACCTTTTTCAATTTACCTAAAGTACTTTAATTATATTTAGAGCTAGTTTGTCAAAAAATAATTTTTGATTTAGGATTTACGTAGATTTGTTATACTTCTCCCTCTTATTTTTTTCCATTTTTATGCTTTTGTTTATGATTTGTTAGATCATAGAGTTTTCTACAGTACCTTTAAAGGTATTCAAAACCTATTTTTTAAAATTGGTGTTTGATAAAGGTTTTCGAAGATTTTATTCTTCGATTCAGGTTGTTGTTCATATTTTAGTAAATTTCTTGGTTTTTATTAGGCTGTTAGTGTTCCATACTTTTCTAGTTTTGTTTACCTCAGTGTGAACTACAAAAAGCACCATTGAGCTTGAGATACAAGCATTAAAATAGTCAATTATTTTGTTTTAGGAAACTATTATGGCAATTACTTCAAATTATTTGTAGAATAGTAACTAGCATATAATGGCAATGTTGATCATAGCCATGAGACAAATCTTTACAAAAATTATAGATAAGACAAATGGGAATAATACCATAGCTAGTCAAAAAGTTTAACATCAACTTGTCATTAATAGTATTTGGAAGAAAAAAAAAAGGAAAAGCAGTAACTCTACAATTTTAGTGTCAAAAGCTACCTATATTATATGTGGTATTTTTTTTTGCCATATAATTTTGGATTTGGGATTAGAATGGGAGTTGATTTTTCATTGTACTTTAATTTATTACTTGATGATTCTAGATTTAACCTGCATTGGTTTCTACTAGATTTCATATAATTACATCAAGTTGCAAATTTTGATTAGGACAGTATGGTTTCCATGACCTCATGCAAAACATAAAATAAATAGTCATGAATCCTGAACAACAAATGGATCATCAAAAATTTAAAAACAAAAATTGAAACATAAATTGGATTAAAGAATTTAATTATTTTTCTTCAAAATTGATTCATAACCGCTAAACTTAACATTGGGTTATCGCAAATCATAGTGTTCTAGTATAGAGCACCTTTAAGGTATTCATACCAAAATTAAGAAAATAAGAAGCCCAATAGAAAATGCACAAAAGAAAGTTCAAAAATGCAGGGCTTGTAGAATTTTAAACTTTAGATGAAAAGATAATGAGATAGTTGAAATTTCCAAAGAGAAAATTTTTTATAGACATTAGCCTTTTCTGGGGATATTTATACCCTTTTTTATTTGCTACTTAAGGTTAGATTTATAGGCCTTTTATCTCTTATAATGTTAATTAGATGATAGGCTTAAATAAAATAATTAAAAGGCCCAAATTAAAGCTCATATGCATAAAACTTGATTAGGGTTTTATGTTTTTGTCTTCATCTCCAAGCCCAATAAACTTTTTATCCTTATTTCTCCAAACCTAATGGTATCTCATGTCATTAAATATCTAATAATTTTACTTCATTTTTTAAATTATATTGGTTTGTGACTCTATGGCTTTCAAAATATGTTGGCAGTATATAGTAAATTAGAGTCCTACTAAAACTAAGACTTTGTGATTTAATCTTATTAAATTATTATTAATTCTTATTTAATAAATTCACTTTAGTAAAAGTTAAGAGAGGCATCTAGCCATGCATCATAACTTTCTTAAGTGTTGGAAAGTCATTGGTTTGACTTAATACTTCAATTTCATTTATCATGTAATAAACTCCTTTACCATTCTTTATCTCATTCATGTTTGAGTGTCAACTTATGTTAACTCAATGATTAATTAATTATATAAAATTAAGCCTAAATATGTTATTATAATGACTTTTTATTTATTCTTAAAATGCCTTTATAAATCTCATTCACACTTACATCCTACTCTAGCCATAGATTCCTAAATAAAGATAATTTATTAGAATTGTAAGCTATAGGAAAACTCTAATTAATAAAGAATGCCATAATATAAATAAACAATGTCTAAATTTAGATGAAAAAAGCCCTATTACATATGAACTTGAGGCATTCTACTAATAAAAAAGGTATTAGTAGCTAAAATTTGAAATGATCACTATAGACACTAGAGCAGTACCAAGTAAAACCTCAATATTGAACTCAAGCTCTCTTTTTGGTGGCAAACCTAACAATTCTTCTAGAAAAGCATCCATAAATTCAAACATGATATGTATCTTACTAGTATCTGGCTCTTCTATTCTAGTGTCAAACATATGAGCAAGATATGCCTGGCAACCTTTCCTCATCAACCATTCAGTAGTGACTACAGATATTACATTGGACATGAAATTGATTCTCTCTCTAATGACTGTGATTTTAGACTTATCATTAGCCTGGAGAGTTAATCTCTTATGCTTATAGTCTAAAATTGCTTGATATTCTCACAACCAGTCCATTTCTAATATCAAGTTTAAATCATCAAATGGTAGCTCTATTAAAGTAGCAAAGAATTAGTGATCTTGTATTCTTAGAGGGACAGTCTCTATAAATTTTGTTAACTACCATGTGATGGCCTATAGGGTTGTTAACCATAATTTCTAAGTTAAGCAATTCTAAAACTAACCCCTGGTCTCATGCTCGTGATGTGCATACATAGGAGTGTGTAGACCTTAGATTAATTAATAAAAATACAAGAGAGTTGAAAAGGAGAAAAGTATCAGTTATAACATCTGGCTCATTAGTATCCTTTTATGCTCTAATGGCATACTATCAACCAGGTGCTCTTTACTCAAGTTAGGACTTTAATATCCCTCTCTGAGTTCCCTTTATTCTCTCTCCTCTATTACTTTTTTGACCTCTAATCTATATAGGTGCTAATCTCTAACCCACACTCTGTCCCCTAGGATAATCTTTACAAAATGACCTTTCTATTCATATGAGTAGCATGCACTTGACATATTCGTCTAACATTCTCCCTAATGCTTTTAGAATAGGTCTGACACTAAGGAGTTAGACACTTCTTGTTCACTAATCATGGTGTAGAAATAACTTAAAACTGTGGTTGTCTTAACCTTCCCTTGACACTTTAAGCTTACTTCTATGACTAGCTGTGTTTCTATGACTATTGAGTGAGACTAGACTAAAATCCCTTAAACCTTTTACCTAATGATATAGCTAAACTAAATGCTTCCTAACCAGTTACCCTTTTATTCTGACAAAACTCCTTCTTTTCCTTCTAAGTAACCTCGGTGGTTCTACATACTAACACTAATTATGAGAACTCTTAGATCTTCATTGGTGCCACCTAAGACTTAATATCAACAAAAAGTCCCTTCTCAAATCTTTTACACTTGTCCACCTCTGTTGTGACAGTATCCTTAGCATATCTAATAAACATGGTGAACTCCTTCTTGTATTCACCAATCATCATCTAGCCCTACTGCAAATCCATGAATTGATGTCACCACTCATCCGAATAATCCTTTAGGATGTGTTTCTTATGAAATCCTATGAGGAAATACTCTTAGGCCACCTGGTCCTCAATCTTATACTCTATGAGGTCATCCCACCACTTTGAAGCCTTTTCCTATAAAAGTGAGGTAGCATAGATAACCTTTTCTTCTAGTTTGCACCTCATCTGCCTTATAATCTTCTCAGTGTGGTCTAACTAATATTCTACCATTTTTGGTGTAACCGCTCCCTAGCCCATAAAATCTTTGGCACTTATCTTTTTTACTCTCACATGATATGTCTTTTGGAGAGCTAAAGGAACTATTGGCTATGGTGGCATTAGAGGTGGTAGAGCAACAGCTATAGCTTGTCTCAATAGCTACAACATCTTTTGCAAGAACATATATGAAACTTGCCTTGTAGCTTGTGCATGTCTTACTACATTAATAAATGACAAGCCTACTCTGGTAGCCTTTGGCACTACTGTAGTTAGAGTATAACTCTCAACCTTGTGAACAATTTGTAGTGTCGAAGCACTCAATGTATCTGGAGGTAGAAAAATAATTTGATAAGCCTTGAGATCAAATAAAATATGATGTAGACTCAAGACTTTATTAGCACTCAAATGCAACCTAGGAATGCCTAAACCATAGCTTTGATACCACTAAATGTGACACCCTTTACCCAATTTGGACGCTGATTGATTTTCAAACTCAACTAAGGTGTGCATGCATATCGAGATATCGAAGTGAACTACTCGTTTTCTTATTAATTAAAATTCCTTTATAAAAGATAGTATGTTAAAAATACGGGTTTTCAAAAACTTTTTCAAACTACATTGAACATTTAAAAATTGGGTATCCTCGTGCTAAAATTCGATAGCATAATGGTTATACTGGGCACTATCCCAAAATTTTTTTAAAGTTAACCTGCATGAATAAACACAATTCTAGACATAATCACAACCATTCTCCATCACAATGTGATCCATCATATCACTCCAGCAACACATAGTCATAAAGTATGATATCTCAACCTCAAAAAGAGATATCATACAACACCTTATGAAAATTCAAAGTTTAAAATAATTTATAAACCATAATATCAAGAAATGCTTTTGATTACAATAATTACAAATTAAGTATAATTTAGCACATTCCCATTAGCTATACATTTGAGTGCTTTTTATACATCACTTCTAATACCAAAAAGTGCTTTACCAAAATAAAGCCTTCACTTTGAACTTGCTTGATGTCTCGAGGCCTTGATATAAAAAATATGCATACCTATGCATTGTAAAACAATTGACATGCTATGTAGCACCCTCCACCTGATCCATACACTAAACCCGAATGGAGGACACGTGCTCACAAAATGATATCCAGTCTATTATCCCAAAATCACTTAAAATTAAAAACTTTTATGTAAAAAAATTTCTTGACTTGGAAATGCATTAACACATCAAAAATCTTTTTAGCACACAAATTGAGGTAAAATTGGGGCCATCGTGTCGAAAATCTAGCAACATAATAGCTGTACCATGACACTTTCCCATATTTTTTACCTACTTAAAAACACTTTTATATATCACAAAACATCATCCCCAACTCAAATGGGTCCTCCTGACCCTCCAAATCACAACAATATCACAATAAGCCTTAGGCTCTCACAATCAACATTCCTACATGCAATTCATCATTCATCACATATAGTATGCGAGAAAATAGAGTTTAAAATCCACAGTTATAATATTTAATACAAAACCCCACTGTAAAACACATATTAAACCCAATCCCTCTGGGATCACAAGAGCACATAACTAATAATACATTACATTTACATCATGACAACTATTACAAAAAGATTACAAAAATACCTATGCAAGGGTTATCTTCGTGTTTCTTACTTTCAGATGCTTTGGCTTCACTTAGTGATGTAATCACTTTAACTTATAAAAATGGCCAATTATAACATTTAATATATCTTTGCAATTAATTCGGGTTTTAAAGATTCATAACATGCATTTTTTATAAGTTATATGCAATGTAACCCATTTTGGGTTTAACATCATAAAAATGCCAATTGCAGTGATTTATATGCAACAAAGATCATTTTCCATTTAAAAATCATCTTCATACATATATAGTGTATTATATGTCGACATGCATATTACAAGCATAATCTATGCATTTTATGGCACATTTACTAAGGCAAAATATATACATCACATAATCACCATTTAATGGACATAATACTTTACTTGCACATTGTCAATATTGTTAAGCATCAAATAAGCCATGAATCATAATGATCATGTGATTAGCTATTTTTAGACCATAAGGTATAGTAAATGATATACCATACTTATATATTACAAAGAGTAATAACATACCTACTTTCCGTTATAAGTGCCATAATGCACCCTATAGCTGTCCATATTAGTAATTTGAGATTTATACACATATAACCACATTAAAAAGTCATACGAGTGACAATAATCTTATGCATACATTTTGAGATAAATTTTAGTCATTCAATCAAAGTATGCCCGTTGGTTACCTATTTATGCAAATTTAACATACATTTTAATTATGTCATTTTTAAGCCATTTTAATAGTTTATCTGATGCCCATATCCAAAAGACAACTAAATAAGATTAGATAATGAAATTTCTTAAGCTTAAAGGCTCTCCACATCTGAGGATGTGTAACTAAGGCTTGAAGGCTCTCATACCATATAGGTAAGTAAACTTAGGCCTATAGGTTCTCATACCACATAGGTAAGTAACTTAGGCCCGAAGGTTCTCATACCACATAGGTAAGTAACTTAGGCCCGTAGGCTCTTATACCACATAGGTAAGTAATTTAGGCCCGAAGGCTCTCATACCACAAAGGTAAGTAACTTAGGCCCAAAGGCTCTCATGCCTATCGGCACATAAATCGATAACCCGTGGGTCTCAGACCCGTAGGTATGGTAGTAGCCATTATAATCCTAGTTAACCAGTCAAGCTAT
>CANXYI010483007.1:0-10880 GCA_948208565.1 Hura crepitans
AATCCTCTCTTCAGGAGTTACATCAAACTCAATTAAGATCTCTTTAGAATTTTCATCAGTACTGAGATTAAATGAGGTAGTATTGATTCAATTAATATCAAACATGTTATGTGTGTTGTGATTATAATTATGCATGATGCAGTTAGATGAGACGTCACAAAAATAAGCAAAATTGCTCATATGATTAGCAAAAGAAATAAGAACATCTTCGTTCAAAATTTTAGGTACATATAAATTCTCAAAAGAGCTCTTAAAAGGGTCTTCTTCTTCCATTTTCTTCTTCCCTTTACCTTAGAGCACAACATCGGTTAGAATCTCTTCCTCGGGTCCGATTTCTAACTCGATCAGGTTGGTTATGATTTCTTTATCCTAAAAATCTGAAACTACTTTTACTTTATTCATAGGCCAATCAAACACATCACTAAAAATCTAAAACCTTAGCACAGCTTATCCTCTAAATGATAGCCAGATTGAACTCTCCATAGTAATTAATATTCCTTTAAGCCTAAACAAAACTTTCATTTAGTAAAGGGCTATATTTTCTCATCTTCCTTGATTCTAACATTTTTGCAATGTATCCCAATCCCTTTTGATCTTTCTATCCTTGAGGTTGAATGGTTGAGACTAAACCTTCTAAAGCATGTCCTAATCTAACTTCGGGTAGATAGTTCATCTTTTTCCATATGTTTACCACCTTAGGATATTCCCCTTCCTCTAAAAAGATCCTAACAATATAGAAACCATTAAAAGGCTGGTTGGCTATTTTGAGCATCGAGACTTGATTCTCCCTTGTAGCCCTTATCGTTACTATCTTACCATTATGAGGAATTTCTATCATCTAATGTAATGTTGATGGAACTCCTTCTAGCTTATGGAACTATGGCCTTCTTAAAAGCAGAGAGAAATTCGCTAGAATATCGAGCACCGTAAACTCCACATCGTCTATAATCACCCCTATTTTGACTTTGACCTTAAAAGTCCCATATGCCTGTCTCTTTGTGTTGTCATAGGCTATGATGGTAAGTTTGGATTAAGAGATCACTGAATCTTCAATCCCATATAGGGCTATAGCTTTGAGTGGGCACACATTGATCGATGATCCATTATCAACCATTACACATGCCATGTGCTTGCCACTGACTTCCACTAAGATGTATAGAGGACTATTATGGTGGCACTCTTCAGGTGGCAAATCTATATCAGAGAAGTTAACCATTATTTCTCCTCCCTTTTTACCATTGCCACTAGCTCAGATAGCGATATGGTTGTTAAAACTATTAAAACACATAAGGCTTCAACCACCTTCTATCGATGAAAGGAGGATTGACATAACAGATCCCAAATTGAAATATGTGTAGGAGTCTTTTTTAGTTATTTCATCAGAGCATCCTCTCCTTTTACCATAACTAGGGGAATTGGCTCCCTCTCTACTTTAGTTACCACCCAACCACTTTGAGTTACTACTTTAGTCTCTCTCTATTGACCTAACTTTGCCTCTGAATCTGAATCTATCCATATATCTTAGACTTATTCCTGTAGCATGCTTTCACCATTTGTAGCCTATATATCTATCATGCACACTAAACCCTGACTCATTTCTACCATTTTTTTCACTGCCAGGTAATCATTGCCATATAAGTCCCAAAGAACATACCATTCTAGCAAACCTAAATTAACATATTGACTAATGGAGGAACCCTTGAATCAGCATCCTGACCTTTCTGTCTCTGCTCTAGATCATGAATTTATCTTGAATCGATCAAGTCTTCAATCTTATCCCTCAAAGTATGATAGTTATTTATGTCATGGCTTATATGTTAATGATATAGACAATACAAATTTGACCTATGATAGGGCTGGTCTTTATTTCTAAAAGGTCTAGAAGGAAGAGGTTAAAGCTTTCCTTTCTTTGGAACCACATCAGACATTAAGATAGTGGTTTACCTAAGTTTGAGTAATGCCTTGCTACATCAGATACTTTAATAGTCTAACCAAATTAGTTCCACTAAAACTTGTTCCACTCATATTCTTAGTACCTTGATTCCTTTGATTGTCGAACCCTTTTGAGCACTTTTTTTGCTCATTGTGCTCCTCTTCTAGGTCTATAGCTATATCTTTCAATGATTCCCAATCTTTTAGCCCCTCGACTATCAAGCCATCTTCCAAGTATGGATTAGTATTCTTGATAAACATATTATCTAACATTTTTTTATTTCCTTTTCATCTCTAGAACTCTAGACCTTAATCGTGACAAGTACTCTACGAAGGTCTCATTGGATTTTTGTCTAAGCAACTCAAGGTCTTTTATTGTAACCTCTATATGAGTGTTATAGTCATATTGGTTAATAAAAGTTTCTATGTTCTTGCTCTAATCTTCTTTCACTTTCTTTTCTAACTCATGATACCAATCGATCACTCTCCCTTGCAATGTCAGGCTAAAATAAGCCACCTTTTATTTCGTGCTAAGCTCAGTGCCTCTCATTATTGTGGCATATTGCTTAATATGAGCTCTTGGATCAAAGGTCCCATTAAACTTAGGCAATTCAGGCATCTTAAATTTGGAAGGTAAGATCTCTTCAGATTTTAAGGTAAGCTCCTTAGGGTCTATTACTTTACCCATAGAAATGAGTGAGGCCATTGCTTCCATTTTCTCCTCCAACTTCTTCATGGTAGCATACTTAAAATTCTAAGTTGCAATTAATTCTTCACAAAAGTCATACTCTAGATTGAAGTATTAAGCCTTTTTATCTTTTCCCCGAAATCCAATAGCTTGTTACCCTTTGCCAATTCCCTTAAAGGTAGTAGCAGTCTTTCCAGCAGTTGTAGCTATTATGTTTTTGACATGCGGCGATGAACCGATAGCAGGCACGACCTTAATAATTGCCCTTGAAATCATATCCATCATCTTTTTCTCAAACTCCTCCAATTTTGGTCTATTCTAGCTTTAAAATTCAGAGTAGAGGAACTTCTTTCATCTTGCCATGCCATGTCTATCAGATCGTGAGTGGTAGAGGTAAATTCTTGTCTAGCTATCCTTTCATCTATCCCTCGTACCCAAGCAGCTCGAGGATTTATGATGGCTATAGGATAAATGGTTAGAAATGATGAATTAAGAATGCACATGAATGTATGAGATGCTGATGTATGTGAATGTGTACAACAACAATCAAAAACAAAAGCCTTCCAAACTTATCACTTCTTACACATGAGGTCTCATGATTTTTCCTAAAAAGGCTTAACTATGGGACATCAGGGGCCTTAATAGGTTTGAATAATAAATGAGAAGTAGTCGAGCATTATTTCTCTCAAAAAAATAGTACATGCAAAATATTTGGCATACATACATTGTACATGTTCTATCAAGTCAAAATGCGGGGTTTAGCCCATTCTAGTTAGAGAAGGCCTAATAGGTTCGACAACATTTTGAGATGACTAAGTCATATTTCACATATATTGGCCCATAGAGCACACAATGCATCATTAACTAGGGTACCTAAGGGAAATTGCTATTAGTCATTACATTGGCTTATGTTTTGGTCACGCCAGTTATGGTCATCCAAGCATGGTCCCAACACACTGAGTCTATCACGTCATAAGCATATGACTAATTGGTTCACCATTTCATACACCTTATAGGCATGAGGCTTGGATTTGATGCCCCCTCTAACAACCATCTAATTTGAGTAAAAATTAGGTTCATGCTTTAAAATGACAACAGGGTATAGAAAGGACACCTAACTTATTTTAAGGCTCTAGCATGTGATGCAATTTTGGAAAGGAATAACCTTATAAATTTAAAATATGAAGTTCTATATTAATTTGAGGTACTTTCGGAGCATGGTCTCATGGTGTCCCCAATAGAGTTGCCACTATTCACATCCTTTATGTTTTCCTTGGGTCGAGCAAACTGAAACAGTCAAAGATTAGACCTAAACCTCACTCCTCAAGTCTTAAAGGACAAGAAGGAAGATAGAGTAATCTATGGCCACTCCTATTTAATTAGCCTAGAAGAAACGAGTTGGGCACCACAAGGTAAGAGTCACAACCCAATCGAAGTTGGGAAATTCATTGAAGGGCCAAAACCAGAGTAGTTCAGAACCTTAATCTTTTTTATACCCCATATTAATATGAAAATTTTGTTTGAATTTATAATATTATTCTTTTTCTCAAGAGACATTTTGTAATTAAAGTAAATCACGTATTCACGTATGAGAATTTGCAAAACATATTCACAAGAAAATAAATAGGTACTTGGAATTGAAATATCATACATGAATTCAGGCATTTGATTGTCTTGAGAACTTTGGTTCTTGTATGCCAAATTTGGAAAATGGATTTTATTGTAGTGACTTTTATTTGGAAGATTGGTTTGAGAACTTTGGTTCTCACATGTCGATTTTAGAAAATGGATGTTATTGTTATAGATTTTATTAAGAAAAAATAGGAATTTAATTTATTAGCAAAACATCAATTTATTGGGTATAGATATGATTTTTTATTATTATTTATTTTTAACATGCAAAATTGTTTTCTACCAAATTTTGCATTCATGGAATATTTGGGATTGAGATTGAAAATATCATACATAAAGCCGAGTGATAGATTTAATTTGAGAACTTTTATTCTCACATGTCAATTTTAGGAAATAATTTTCATTGCTCTGACATTTATTAAGAAAAATCAAAACCCATTTTATTAGTAAAACACTAATTAATTAAATAAAAATATTTTTGTTATTTTTCCAATTGCGTGAAAAATCATTATTCTAATTATTATAGCATTCATGAAATATACAGGGAAATAATTTGACGATAAAAATATATTAGATAGTAATCACCTATAATACGTCCTAACTAAATAAATAATAAAAATAAAATTACATTTTGGGACACCTAAAATACAATGTAACTAGAAATAGGCAATAATAAAAGAAATCAATAGAAAAACACAAACAACACATAATAAAATAGACTGCAGAAAATAATAGGTCGCTAATAGATTACTGCACTGAGATTTAATGAAGTGGTCAACAAAATAACATTTGGATCCCAAATAATCAAACAACTCGCATCACAACAATGGAAATAATATATTAGTATACGAAGCAAAAAAATAGACAGACAAATAGAAATAAAAATGAACAGTCTCACAAATAAAAAAATATATAAAAAATATTGCACAAATAAATTATCATATCTAACTAGAATATGGATAAAGCAAAAAGAAAAATGAAAGCATTAAAAAAGACAAAAATAATATTTTTGTATGCAAAGCAAAAATAGACAGACAGATAGAAATAAAATAAAAATGGACAGTCACATATATAAAAAAATATTACACAAATAAATTATCACATCTAACTAGTAGATGGATAAAGCAAAAAGAAAAATGAAAGTAGTAAAAATGATAGAAATAATATATTTGGATGCGAAGCAAAAATAGATAGGTAGACAAAAATATAATAAAAATGAGCAGTCCCACAATTGCAAAAAATATTGCCCAAATAAATTATCACATCTAACAGGTAGATGGATAGAGCAGAAAAAAATGAAAATAGTAGAAAAAAGGATCAGTTGACACACCGAGTATATTCACCTTCATAAAAGCTCTCGATCGGATTGAAAAACCGTTCTTGAATCATTAGAAAATAAAAAAAAAGTGTTGTTGAAGAAAAGTTTTTTTGCCTTTTTGGTGTATTTTCTCTCTCTATAAATTTTCTCTTTTTAAAATGACCAAGCTTTCCTTAAAATGACCCATTTGACTTTTATACAAACTTCCCAAGGCTAGAAATAGCCATTTTTGGTTGAAAATAGTCGTTTTCGGCTCAAAATGGCCGTTTTGGCCATTTTGGGCCCAAAACGGCCGTTCCCTTTGTAGAAATGGTTGTTCTTCTAAAACGGCCATTTTCTCTTGTAAAATAGCTATTTTAACCTTCTTTTTCTTAAGGAAAATTTTGGGATCTTCAATTCGGGCATAAAAAACCCCTTTCATTAGTATTTTTTTCCTTTTCATTATCATTAGGCAAATTGAACACATGAGCCCTAGAGACCCAGTGTCTACATATGCCCTTAGATTCTTGAGATAAGTGAGGATTGACCATAACTTTAAGAATGGCACAACATATTATTAGGACCCCATCTTCTATATGTTTGTCTTTAATTATTAAGAGATTACTGTAACTGTTAAAGAATTTGCCCTATTTTAAACTATAAAGTTGCTCTAAAGGATCCTCTAGCGCTTTTATCTTTTAAGGAGCATTATCTAATGGATATTATTCTTACTTTGGGCATTTCTCTTTTTATGGTTCAACAAGAGATTCCAAGTGTAGGCCTAATTTCTCTACAAAGTGATTTTAGATTTTGCTCATAAATTTCCTCCTAACTTAGTGGAATAGGCTAAATGCATGTTGCTATGCACCCTTGGCAACTTGTTAATAGTAGCCTTTAAAGATGAGCTTTGTGATTTCAAGGTCCTCTAAATCCTAAATGAAATATGCTCCAACTATAACCCTTTTGGTGTCTTTATGGCTAAAACCATTCATGGATTAAATGCTTTAAAAAGATGGGATACTGACTTTATAACTGGGAGCCCACTTTTTTTTATAGGTATACATAGAGAGCCCTCATAGGTTTTCCCTCTAGCTTTATTATTGTTATCTTTTTCTTTTAACCTTAACTTTTTCCTAGTGTGCCCGTGAGGGTTTTCGCATTAATGAGTTAGCCTAACTTTTTCTTAGGTGGTCCTTTACATATTTTCCAACCTAACAGCATTATTTTTTTTTATATTTGATCATAAGAAAAATTATGGATGCTTGAACCTCCTCCAGAAAAGCTTTGGATTAAGTATGCTTAAAATTATCATTATGAAAGAAAATTAAGAAGAAATTTAATACTTATGATTACTGGACTAAATAGTTTAGTACCGTTACTGCAATCTACTAGAGATGTCCTTGGTGGAAGATCACCTATTTTTCTTTATCCTGCCATTTGGGTTGTGTTCCTTTATTCGGGTTCAAGCATACTACATTTTTTATCCCTTCCCAAATCTAACAATAATTTTGTCTATTACAAAAGATCCCTTTAAAACCTTTATGGTTTTATGGTGGACTTTTAACATGCACTTTTTTCCTAACTTGTGGAAGTATTGTGCTATACTGAGAGATGTGCCTAATCATACAACTAACAACATACGTACAAATGATAATTATACAGTTTGATTCTTAGTACATCTAAAGATTATAAGACATTAGTACTAAAGAGAAAATGTAAGGATAAGACTTCTATGTTTGAGAAGAACAGATGTGTTTAGAATTTTTAGAGTTCAGTTACTTGTATGATTTTTCTCACTTGATGGAAGTTTGCATACCAATGATCATAACTAAAGAATTTTTTCCATTTATTAGATTTAAAACTAAGCTATTTAATCTTAGCAAATATATTAATTTCCCATTGATGGTACTATCATTACCAATTAGCCTTGAAAAGGTTTTTTTGATTGGACATTTTCTCTTAAATCCCCTAACTTTTGCATGAAGTGCCTAGTAGGTTTTCACCTCATTGAGGTGTCATAACTTTTACCTAAGCAACCTTGTTTAGGTTTTTAACTTAGCAGAATTTTTGTATTTTTTTAATAGAAGTACTTCTTTAGCTTATACATGTTTACGGGTTGTAAGAATTCATTGCCTTTTAAGTTTGAGGTCTTGACACCCTTATGTTTGAATATCTTCTTAACTAAGTATGGGCCTTCCCAATTATGCTTGAACTTTCCTTTAGGATCCAATAATAAAGGCTTGGTTTGTTTTAGGATTTGGGCTTCTCATATGGATTTTGGCTTGACTTTCTTGTTGTAGGCTCTAGTGATTCTCTTCTAATACCATTGTATATGATAAAGAGCTTTAAGTCACTTTTCATTAATCAATTTAAATTTTTCATATTTATTTCAAACCTATTTTGCTCTCGGTATTTCTGCTTTTATCATAACCCTGAGTGAAGGGACCTCAATTTCTATTAAGAGCACCACTTTTATCATATAAACCATTGAATAGGGCATGGCTTATGTTGATGTCTTAGTAGTTGTTCTATATCCCCACAATACGAAGGGTAACATGTCTACCCTATCCTTATAGGTAACCATCATTTTTTGCAAAAATTTTTATGATATTTTTATTGGCTGCTTTAACTACCCCGTTAGCTTGAGGTCAGTATGAAGAAGACTTGTGATGCTCAATTTTGTACTTCTACAAAAGTTGTCTAGTTTCATGCTAAAATTGTACTCCATTATCTATGATGACTAGCTATCATAATCCATACCTATAGATGATGTATCATTCAATAAATTTCACTATCTGTTTTACCCCTAATTTATTGAAAGATTTAGCTTTAAGCCACTTTAAGAAGTAATCAATTGATACATTATGTATTTATGCCTTTTAGTAGCTACCAACCTTATTTCCCCAATTATGTTTATTTCCCATGTTTAAAATGGCCAAGTAAATGACAAACTGGTCAAGTTGTTAGGGGGTAGGTGACTTAGGTTCCTATAGATCTGGCACTTATGGCATTTTCTGATAAAGTCATAGCAATCTATTTCTATGGTTAACCAGTAGTATCTCAATTACATTACCTTTTTAGCTAAGTTTTTCCCATTCATGTGAGGACCATAGAGACCTTTATGCACTTTTATGAGTATCTTCTGAGCTTTTGATTTATTCACACATATGAGCTAAATGCCATCCAACTACCTTTTATATAGCATTCCTTGGTAGAAAATGAACCAAGATTATAATTTTTGTAGGACCCTCTTATCTTTCTAAGTTGCATGGTCTGGTTACTATTTAGTTTTTAGGTATATTTTAATGTCATGGTACTATGGCAAGTCAACATGGGTTTGTTCAATTGTAGTGTTAACTATACTTGTATGGAATCTTTATTTGCTAAAGTACATGGCTTTGGGCAAATCCTCTTTGGTGAGGTTTGAGATTGATATCAAAATGGCTAAGGCATCAGTGACTTGGTTTTATTCTCTAGGGATGCACTGGAAAGTGGATTGATCGAATCCTTTAGAAAGATTTATGAGTATTCTAGCATACTTGCTTAAGTTCTCATGCTTGATCTCCAAGTTACCTTTCACTTGCTATATGACTAGCATAGAATCCCCATATACAACAATCACTTTTACCCCCAGCTGATATAAAGTTTTGAGTCCATAGATGCATGCTTCATATTCTATGAAATTATTAGTTGTATGAAACTCTAACTACCTAGATAGGAACATCTGATCACCTTTTAGATTGATGAGTAATATGCCGACTCCTATGCATTTTTAGTTTACTACTCCAGCGAAGAACATTTTCGATCCTCCTTAGGATATTTCCTTAAGTGTTCATCTGATAACTCGAATTCTTCTTATTTTCCCTTGATTAGGTGTTATGCTAGGAATTCAACTACTACTCAGCCCTTGATCATCTTTTTAGTGACATAGAAGATGTCAAACTCTTGCAAAAGTATAATCCATTGGCCCATTTTACCTATTAAAGATGGTACAGTTTGCAAGTACCTAAAGGGATTGTGTTTTGCTACTTCTTCCACTTTGTATGATTGAAAGTAGTGGCACAGCTTTTTTGAGACCTAAATTACTCCTAGACATATCTTTTCAACTTTTGCATACGTCTATTTGTATGGGAGCAATTTCTTGCATAATTGATTGTATTTTCTACCTTAGACTCATTTGCTTGCACGATAAGGGCTCTTATGGAGGATTCTTTAACTACAATATAGAGGATTAAGAATTTTCTAGGTTTTAGTGGTCTTAAGACATGAGGTTTGTTTAAATAGTATTTGATGGCTTCGAAGGCTTTTTTGAAATCTCTATTCCACTCCTTTAGTTGTCCTTTTGCATAATAAGTTGAATATTGGCACAAAAACTAATGTAAGTTTGGCTATGAACCGTCTTAAGCATTGTAGTTTACCTAGGAACCCTTTAACTTCCTTTTATAATCAAGTTATAGGCATTTCCAAGATCGCTTTTACCTTATCCGAATATACTTCAATCCTATTTTTGCTTACCATAAATCCTAAGAATTTTCTTGACATGACTCCAAATATGCACTTCTTAGGGTTGAGCTCATGTTGAATTAGTGTAATCTTTGGAAGAACTTTTTTAATGCTTCGAAGTGTCCTTCCCTTTTATTAGACTTTACCATCATATCATCCATATAAACCTCAACTTCCTTGTGTATCATGTCATGGAAAATCTTAGTGGCTATTTATTGGTAGGTTGCTCCTATATTCTTTAGTCCAAAAGGTATCACCTTGTAACAATATGTCCCCCATTTAGTTATAAAGTCAATTTTGCATTTGTCTATCACCTTTATCAAAATCTGTTTGTACTCCAAAAAGCCATTGACAAATGAGTACATGGTTGCCATGGCTATGCTATCCATTAGTATGTCAATATGAGGTAAGGGAAAATCATCGTTAGGGCATGATTTGTTCAGGTCTCGGTAATTAATGCACATTTTAACCCTTTCATCCTTCTTACGTATTAGAACAGTGTTAGCTAGCTAGGTGGGGAAGACAATTTCTTTAATGAACTTGGCTTCAAGTAGCTTGACAACTTCTTTCTTTACCTTTTTTATACACTCGGGTCTCATTCTTCTGAGCTTTTAATAGACTAGAGTGGTATGGTCATAAGTTGGAATGGCAGGTTCAGCAAATTCACAATCAATAACCAGTATGTCTTAGTTACTCTAGGCAAAGATTCTTTCGTACTTTTTTAGTAATCTCTTAAATTTTTTCCTTTCATCGATAGTAGTGTCATGGGCAATTAATATATTTTTAGGTTATTCATTTGTGCCAAGATTAAGCAAATTAGCTTTAATA
>CANXYI010483032.1:0-12742 GCA_948208565.1 Hura crepitans
AAAACCCGGTGTCTACACTACAACTCTTCCAACTAATAAAAATACAGTTGTGTCCTTAATTGAAGTAAGGGAAAAGAATTTTACACTAAAGCCAATTCATGAAAGGATGTTGAAAAAAAATTCTGGAGACAAATGTTCGATTCAAGGTGAGAATAAGCATAAGTTTTTTTTTTTGTCTATGAAAAAGGTCACAAAGAAGTGGCTTAAAATTCAAAAAAGAATAGATGTTTCTATATCCCAAAATCCTATCCTCAGGGATTTAGTGGGATCTTTATCCAAAAAACTAGATGATGCAGTCTCTAAAAATTCAGAGAGAAGTATACAAGTTGAAGAATTAGTTATAAGGATAAGTAATGGCCAGTTGGTATCTTATTAAGATACCCCTCTTTCCTCTATTTGCTATGATTAACTTATTTCTTTGGAATTGCCAAGGATAGCTAGTAAACATTTTTTCGAGTTTTTCAGAGATTTGTTTTAGACTTTAAGCCTTTTGTTATTGCTTTATTTGAGACTAGGATCAGTAGTACTAAGGCCAATAAAGTAATTGGCAGCCTTAGGTATGATTTTTCATTTAGAGCGGAGGCTAATAGGTTTGTAAGGGGTATGTGGATAATGTGGCGTGATAGCTTAGATATAGGGGTGTTAGATGTTGGGGATTAGTATATTCACACTTGCATTAGAGAGAAAGATAACAATAATTCAGTGCTCTTTACTTTTATTTATGCTAGTCCTAAACCTAGATGAAGGAGGGTTCTTTAGGACAATTTAAGACACTTTGTTATTCTATTACTACCCCATGGTGTGTTGGTAGAGACTTCATTGCCATTGCTACTATTGAGGAAAGGTGTGGTGGGGTTAACAGTCACTTAGGGGTGAGTTCAGCCTTTATAGAGTGTATTTTTTATTGCAGATTCTTAGATATAAGTTTACTTGGAATCATGGGTCTTTGTATGAACAACTCTACCATTTTTTGTGTAATGAAGTGTGGTTGTCTTGGTTTCCTAATGCTTGTGTTAATCATCTCACTCGTATTGCTTCTAACCATAGGCCTGTGTTTCTTTGTTCCCACCATGTTGATAGGTTGAGTGGTGAAAGGCCTTTTCATTTTAAGGCTACTTGATTGAGACATCCATCATTTGGTGAGCTAGTGAAAAATAATTGGTGCTCAAGAGATGATCCGATAACCAATGTTAATAACCTTATTGGGGCAGCTAAAGTTTGGAATAAGAAAGTGTTTAGTCATATAAGCAAGATGAATAATAAGTTGATTGCGAGAATAAATAGGATTTAAAAGGCAATAGTGGTAGCATTTTCCCCTCATCTCTAATAGCTAAATCTTGACTTGAGAACTAAACTTGATGAAGTCTTGTATTAGGAAGAGATTTTGTGGCTCCAAAAATATAAAAGCACTTGGCTTAGAAAAGGTGATCATAATACTTAATTTTTTCATTCTAGCACCATTGAAAGAAGATAGAAAAACTGAATTACTGCTTTAAGACTGTCAGATGGGGAGTGGTGCAACGATGGGCTTACTTTGCAAAATGAAGCTATTGCATTCTTCAAAAGGTTATACACTAAGGAGGGGGATCGTATGGTACCATATTATATTAGGGGTTACTTCCCTTTAATTCGCCAAATGGATTTAAATTTGATGTGCATGCTCGTTTCGAATGATGAGGTGAAAAAAACTCTTTTTGACATACAACCCCTTAAAGCTCCAGGAGTATATGGTATTCAAGCAGTTTTATCAAAAAATTGGGAGGTTATGGGGTGTTCTATTTGTCAGTATGTCAGAGAAGTCTTTGTTGAGGGCCCTCTCAATAACTTTTATTATAAGGTTCTTATTGTCTTAATTCCCAAGCTAGAGAAACTGGGGATGTTGAACCAATTCAAGCCTATTAGCTTGTGCTCAATCATTTACACAATCATCACTAAGGTTATGGTTAATAGGTTTAAGCGAAGTTTGAATTATTTGGTGCATAACAACCAAGCCAACTTTGTCTTGAGGTGGAATATTACTGATAATATCATCGTTGCTCAAGAAATTATCTGTTAATAAAGATGGAAAAAAAAGAGAACAAGGTAGATGGCTATTAAGATTGATGTAGAAAAAGCCTATGATAGGCTTCGATGGGACTATGTGAATGATACATTGAGCAATATTAGTTTTCTAATTGAGTTGATTAATGTTGTTTTAAGATGCATTTCCTCTACATCTATACAAGTTTAATGGAATGGGAGTTAATTAAGACTTTTGTGCCCATACGGGGTACAAGACAGGGGAATTCTATCTCGCCCTATCTGTTTGTTTTATGTATAGAGAGGCTATCTCGAGCTATACAGATGGAACTTTATAATGGGCATTGGAAACCATTTAGAGTTCTTAAGGATAGCCCCCTTATTTCCCACCTCTTACTTGCAGATGATCTAGTGTTGTTTGCCGAGGCCTCTATGGACTAAATAATGGTGATCAAATCAATCATGGACAACTTTTATATCTCCTTAGGACACATATTAAGTGTTTTGAAGTCCAAGATCTATTTTTCAAAGAATGTGAGTGAGCATATAATGGGAGCAATCAATAAAGGGTTTATATTTAAGCCAGTTGATGATCTGGGCACGTATCTAGGGTGTTTCCTTTATTACATGAAAGGTTTACCAAAGCTACCTTTAGTTATATTATTGATAAGATGAACTAAAGACTTGTTGGGTAGAAGTCTAAAACCTTTTTGTTAGTAAGTAAAGTTACCTTTGCTAAAGCAATTCTTGCTTCTATCCTTATGTATGTCATGAAGTCAAACCTTATTCTAAAAAGGGTGTGTATGGACATCGAAAAAATCATTAGAAGATTTGTGTAGGGTTCCTCTCAACAATCTCAAAAAACTAACCTTGTTAAATGGGAAAATGTATGCCAACTGGCCTCTAATGGTGGGCTAGGCATAAAGAGAATGGAGCCTCTAAATAAAGCCTTTCTTATGAAGCTTGCTTATAACTTGGTGGTAAGAATGGATTTGTTGTGGTACATATTCTTTGGGCTAAGTATAAGGTACAAGGTGTGATGCCAAATTCTTTATATAAGTCTGATTATTTTAATATATGGAGAGGAATTTGTAGTGTATGGGAGTTAGTCAAGGATGGCATTTTTTGAAATATTAGAAATGGTAGAAATATTGATTTTTGGAAAGATAATTGGGTTATTGGAGTTGGCCCATTAGATAAAGCTCTTCCCATAACCAGCAACAATTTGCCATATACTATAGTTGTTGAGATGTCTAACAATAATGGCAATTGGAGATAGTCTGAATTCTCTCATCTCCTTAATAATACTATTAATCTTCACATTGCGACTATGAAGCCTCCTAACAATGTGAATGGAGTGGATTATTATGGATAGTGTTAGGAGAAGAATAGCAAGTTCTCAGTTAAAACGGCTTATGCTAGCCAAGAAAAGGCTAATTGGAATCCCCATAATGATGTGTGGAAGATCCCTTGGGGTTTCAAGGGCCCCAACATTTAAAGGTTTTCATATGGCTAGTGTTTAATGATAGAATTATGACCAATGCAGAAAGACATAGAAGGCATCTTTAGCTGGACAATAAGTGTTAGTTATGTAAACACCCCGAGGAAGATGTTTGCCATATTCTTCGAGATTACTTATATGCTTCAAACTGTTGGCAAAAGCTACTAATGCAAAGTTAGTGGTACAATTTCTTCTCCATGCCTGCTCGCTAATGGTTAACTTCAAATTTAAAGGTAAATTCTACTTTTGAGGGTAACATGGATAATTAGCAAAGTGTTTTTAGTTGTGTTTGTTGGCTATTGTGGAAAAAGAGAAATAGTATCTTGTTTGATGATTGTTTTGTTGAATTAGAGGACATGGTCACTTTACATTGGGTTAATGAATTTGTTCATGCAACAGATGATGTCTCAACTTGAAGCCGAAGAGTTCACAAAGAGATTCGATTGATTGGTTGGGATACTCTATCAACGGGTTGGATGAAAGCGAATACGAACAACTTTTTTAAGAATTATTCTAGTTTGGCATCTACTGGTGAGGTGGTGAGGGACCATAATGGTAACTGGATTAGAGGATTTGCATGAAATATTAGTCATTGCTCAATTACTTTTCTTAAGTAATGGGGTCTCCTTGATGGATTGGAGCTACTTTGGGACTTAGGATTTTGTGATCATTGTAGAAAGTGATAATTTAGCTATTATACAAATGATTAATGATGAAGCTAAAGAATCTCAAGGGAATACTCTCCTAAGGGTAATCAGGAGCATGTTAAGAAAGCCTTAGACTATCAAGATTTAGCATTATATAGAAAGGGGAATAGGATTGTAGATTATATGGCAAATTTGACATTTAGTCTGAATTTAGGACTCTATCTTTTATTAACTCTATCTTTAATTACTGCTAACTTGGTTTATAAAGATAATGTAGAAGTTTCCTTTGAGAGGTTGGCTATTGTATAGCTTGAGGTTTTGCCTCCTTAACTTATCAAAAAAAAAAAGTGAACTAGATGAGGAAAAAATGTTAATGATATTGCTAATAATAAAAGGTGAAGTAAGTTATCACCTAAATTGAATTATAAGAAACATTAGTACCTTTTGTGCATGTTTCCCTTCTTTTATGAGTTAGACATTATTTATTAATAAGTGTGCACCATGACCCGTATGGATAACTAATTATTGTATCTTCTAGTTGTGAAACTGCACTTTTTGTCGAGTATATAGGTAAAAGATAAGCAGCCCATATATGCCACTGTACATAACCATCCCTTAGTAGCTTTGTAATTGCAACTTTATCATGTATAAGTTGACAAGTGTCTATACTGTGGCCAATGCATTCGCAAAGAAAGCAAAGCTTAGGTAATCTTTCATACACGAACCGAATAAGCATAAAAAATCCTGCATCGTCTATTGTATAAGCTCCAAGCATAAGTGGCTTAGTTATGTTTACCTTGACCTTGCATTATGTCATTGACTCTTATATATTTAATTCCTCATTTCGTAAGTCAACCTCATAAAGATCTTAAAACAGACTTCCAATTGTTAATGCATTTTGATGGTTGACATAAGCACGTTCTATACCATGCACTTCCACCTAAAATGAGGAGAACTTAAACTCTACTTTAGTAAAATTCTATTCAGAATTCAATTCTTCTAGAGTAAGAAGTTAGCCCTTAATGCACCATAGTCATCCATCAAGGAGAGTTTTCATGTCTGCCACATCTTTGAACCTAAATAAGAAGGTGTTTTTATGTTGGTTTACCTATAAAGGATTTTGTATTTACCAATGACTAGATAATGTGATTTTAAGGATAGAGATATCAAATGCTTTACGAGATATAAACTTTCCAGCTAAGATGTTACTTATTGGATTTTGTAAAAATAGGAGGTGAATGACATATGAGTTATGGGGTTTATTCCCTATTTCTTCATTTCAAAATAGATAAGTGCATTGAGTAGTCATGTTTAGTTAGTTAAAGAAGGTTATGAATCATTATGGGTAAATTTATTGTATAGTGCATATAGATTTAGATATATCATTTTATAATGCAATTCTTACATGCAATTAAACAAATCATTCATATTGACTAACAATATTACACTAACCTCGTCTCATATCTCATGCCATTTTAGATTACCTGTATAGATTAAATTCACTCAACTTATCCATTCAGTATTTATAGCTAATAGCATAAAGGCACTTCTATTTTTGTATTTATTTATATGATAAGACATCAAGTTTCATTCTACTTATGTCCTTATTGTAGAATATGTGTTCTTTTTGGAATTTTTTTCACCTTACTTCCTTGGAAAATACTTATTTAAACCATGTCTATGACTCTATATATAGACCGGATCAATAACAAATTGACATGTCAATTAAAATTGCCAACTAACATGTTAATTTATTTTAATTTTAAAATCCAATAGAAAATAATTAACTAGAGTTAAAATTTAAACTCATATATCTTGTTAGTTATCTTACAAATTTACAAAAAAAAAAAAAACTTAACGTAACCCATGCTCCCTAACTAACTTCATGATCTCCGTGGTTTCATCATTCTCTCTTTTTGTCTCTCATAAAAAAAATTAATGATAAATTTGATATTGTTTTTATAGAAATGTGAGAAATTAATGGCCAAAATAATCTATTTCTTATCGTAATAGTTTAAGCTAAAAAATATTATAATTCACAGACCAAACAAAAAATCTAAATTAAGATAACTAAAAACAAAAATCTCATACCCTAAAATGAATTAAGAAAACCTTTTGAAAAATCAAAACTTCTAAAATACATAAACATAAGATCTAAAAATATAAAAAGAAAATTAAAACCATAATTCTTAAATTAGAATTTAGGTTACTTGTTGAACAATATTGCAAAATTTTAAACTTAAAATTCATAAAATTCTATTATAATCTTATATTTTGTAATTATTTTTAATTTAGGATACAAATAAATAAATAAACAAAAAGAAAACCAAGATATTGAAAGCCATGATTTCTAATACTAAATTCTAGGTAAATTTTTAGAAAGTTTTAAGTTCCTTTTAAAAAATTATTTTTCAATTTAGATTTCAAATTTTAGCTCCAATTGATTATTTCTTATTAAACTTTAAAATTGAAATAAATTAATAGAAGAGTAGACAATTTTAATTAATATGTGTAGACGCCTTACTTTTGGACCTATGATGATAAACAGATACAGACTTAAGCAACAAAGCAAAAAATCTAGAACCTTTGTCTGCACGGACCATTCTAGTGTAAGTCCACCCGGACTTGATGCTATAAGGTTCGTATCAACTAACAAAAACCCAGCCTAGAACAGTAAAGCCCACAGCCTATAGTCCGCTAGGATAAGCCAATGCCTATGTCCGCATGGACTAAAATAGACTTAACCAAGAATAAGGCCTAGGACACATGAACTGCTAGGGTGA
This sequence comes from Hura crepitans, assembly GCA_948208565.1. NCBI lineage: Eukaryota > Viridiplantae > Streptophyta > Magnoliopsida > Malpighiales > Euphorbiaceae > Hura > Hura crepitans. The sequence goes on from CANXYI010483032.1 coordinate 6,951, forward strand.
ACCTAAAGTCTAGGTCTGCATGAACTTAGAGACCATAGTCCACACGGACTTGCCACTGAAAAGCTTATAGAAGCTTAATCTTCCTATTTATACTTTGACTCCTAATTCTACTAGGACTCCCTCTCTTCTAACCGGGATAACTACTTACTAAACCTTTAGATACACCCCCTAAGATGAGAATTAGAGGAGACGAATTGGAGAATTCAAAATTGTAATTTCTAGAGTCTAGATGCTGACTCCAAAATGGGATTCGCTCTATTAGACCTAAGCCCACATTAAATTATTCTTTCTTTCGAAAACCCTACATTCATCTTGTTGCTTGAAGCTAATTACAAGGTAAGATTTTAGGCTTATTCTATTCATCACATCTATTCATTTATTCATATTATTTCTATAATCGAGGATCTCTCAAGATTAATTGACATTTGAGGTGGCTCCATGTAATCCTCATATCGATTATAGGAGTAGGTTAAGGTTTTGAGCTATTTTGACCATATCTAGTCGTTCATTAAAATGAAGTAATCATTATAGAATTAACACCTAAATTACACAAACTTATTTTAATGTATGATAAGGTTTGCACAGACCTAATGTTTGAATGTGTGCATGGTATGAGGTATGTACAGACCATTGTTCAATAACCATATTTATACCTTTATAATGTTGTATAATCATTCTATTACCTAACATGCATGTCATTGATATTCTGAAACAAATAGGTGGTCCGCACATATTCCCTTTCACAAAGAGTGTAGTCCGCACGGACGTATATATCTTATGCATGTGTATTCTACATCTCAATCCACACAGACTTCTTTTCACAAGGAGTGTAGTCCACACGGACATATGCTTGAAATCCAATTCTTATGAATATTGCTATGATGAATTTATATTCTCCTTTGCATGATTGGTTTGTCATCTTCTTGGTTATGATAGTTGTTGGAGCATATTCCATAAACATTTATATTTACATGTAAATCTTGCACATGTTTTTATCATACTATTTGGCACTGTTATTGGGTCTTTACAGACCTCTACTTGTGTTACTAATCACTTTCTCTTGAGTTGTGTAAGATTGACCACCTATACTGGATATGAGGTCCGAATAGACATATCTTTCATGACATATTGTAGTCTGCACGAACATAAATTGGAAGCCATACTGAGTCCACACAGACTTAGCAACGCAAGGACAGGACCAAATAACTTATTCTTTATTTGTTTATTTGGCTTTGTACCTTTTGTTTCTCTCGTTTATTTTAGGGTTGTAATAAGTAGTTTAGTAACTTGTTTTACATGCTAGAAAGCCTAGCCTAACATTAATGATTTTTCTATCCAATTAATTGGTGTTTTCTTAATAAAATGGTTTTAAGTTTTTCTTAATAAAAGTCAAATAAAAAAGTATTTTTAATAAAGGCCAATCTCTTAAAGATAGGAGTTAGGCAATTACTACTAATTCCTATGGAATTATGGGCAGTTGTCAAGTCAAATGACAATCAATGAATAACCCAATTTGTGAATGCTTAATTTACACTTATACTTGTTGTATATTTTGAATATTGCAATTTATTTCTGTACGTGAAAAGGTGACATGTATGCTTTAATTAAAGTTCTTACTTGCATTATATAAGATTGATAAACATGAGAATATAAAGAAAGGTATATTATTGAGGCATTAATAAGATTTGATTCCAAACCTTTTTTGGGTAAAAGATTAGTGATCCTAGTATAGAGCTAGGTGGTGACTTCAGACAATAACCGCTTTGTCCTTGGTATAACATAAAATCTACAGTGACAACTCTACTGGGGATTGAGAATTGAATCTAAAAGTGCTTAAATAATATGCCTTCTAATATTCTATTTGTTATCAATCCCATGCATTTCATCCTATATAAACTGTCCCTTTTTATCTAAGATGGTGTTGCGAACCATGAACCCATTTTTCATTCAAGAATGAAGAATTGCTAGCATAACCATAACTCATAAGCCTCGTACCTTCGGATATATCAAACGATGAGCTAATCAGTTGCTATTATCCTTGATTAGAAAAGCCTATTAAGAGAGACCCCTACTTGTGGGAACCATAAGCCTTTTCGGACTAAACCATGAAGCCCATATTGTTAAGCTTAGAAACTTTCCCTAAGTTGCATTACCCTATGGGTTTTATAATTGCATTATGGTTGCTATGTGGGCCTATTACATTTAACCTCATTTGAATTAGAAGAAAGCCCAATGTGCCTTTTATCTGGAATGGGCCCGACCTAATTTCACCTTAAATAAGACTTAAATGTCATTGGCTATTATCCTTGCATACACTTCAAATATGAGAGGCTATTGGGCCTAAGTAGGCCCATAATCAAACCTAAGCATCCCTTAATAATGATTAGGCAAACCCACTTAAGAAGAATTGGTAAAATCATGTGTGTGGGAGTAATAAAGTCGAAAGGCTTATTGCTTGTGTTTGTCCTCATGCATTCTAACTTGTATCCCTTTTGTCTTTATATACATAACATCATATCTACTTCATGACATAAACTTTAAAGCTTATGCCTTGTATAAATGTACCATATATTCTTTATATTCCATACATACATCTATGTAGTATCATGCATTGTAAACACACTTCATATAGGTTTAGGTATATCTCCTACTAGCATGTGTTATTTCTTAGGGATATCCCCATATTAGAATCTTGTAACCTCACATAGGCATACATAACATAGACATCATATAAGGAATGGGCACCTCGCTTATATTTCTTATATTCCCATAGCTTCATACATACATCTTTACATGTATCTTTATAAAACCATACATACATCTTTTCATGTATCTTCATAGAACTATGCATACATCTTTATATGTATCTTCATAAAACCATGCATACATATTTATAAGCATCTTTTTTTGTATTTTCATATGCCTAGAACCTTGCATATATTCTTATATTCGAAATCATGCATGCACCCTTACATGTATCTTCACATAATCACATATACTTGTAACCATACACTATCTTCATAGGTATCTTAATGCATACATCATTGTATATATGTACCTTTATCTTGTATAAAAAACCCTATAAATACACTAACATGTGTTGCATTTAATACAAGCTCTCTTGAACTATCTAGCATTTTAGGCCTAGTCCCTAACCATATTATGTATCTCATCCTCTATACCATCTCGAGCATTATGACCATTCTAACCTACACATGACATGCATGCACCCTTAAGAACATGTAAGACATAACATATGCCTTCCATCACATATCATCTTGTATATAGGCATATAAGTTCATACATTCCTCTATACTAGAATAGGCATAACATACATGCAAACCTCATCCATATCCATACACATTTATAAGATAAAGGTTACATCACATACACATACTTGGCAGTATCCAACATCATTCATACACTTCTTAGCATACATAGCACATCATTATGCATATCTATGCATCATATTACATAATAACTTGGCACCAGAATAATCATTTGTATACATCTATTGTAGATCATTCTTTGCTTAGGATTTTCAAAGGAAAATACTTAATCCCTTTTTCAGCACCAAAATGGCAACCAACCTTGAAACCAAAGGCAAAAATCAATTCGTGACTATGGGCATAATGAATAAGGCAATAACAGCACTATAATAATGGATAATAATGTTCATAGAGGAAAAGATTCAAGAAAAACTTAGATAAATGGCCTAATAACAAGGCGCTTTGAAAAATCCAATAGACATAAACCTCATTAGGGGGGCAAACAATGATCAAGGAACTAAGCCCAACTGCCTACCACGCTAGTTTGCTAGGTTAAACAGACCCTTATGCACAATATTTGAATAATTGAGGGGGAAAAACCTTCTTCAACCATTGATGCCCAAACATTACCCATAACCATTTCCACCAAAAGATCGCCATGACATGTACTATGTGTATCATTAAAGAACAGGTCATCTCACTAAAAAATGCACGACCCTTCACCATGCCATTCAAGACCTCATAGATCAGGGCAAAATACCCAATCCTAAAAAAGCACCCAATTGCCAGTCATAAGATCATATTACCATTCCTCAACTCTTTAAAGGACAAGGATCTTTATTCTTGACTTTCGGTCTACCACTTAGACTTGATGATGTCCAACCATGAGAGCTCGCCAATCAATAATGCAAAAGAACTCAATAAATATTACGTTAGGAATTCTTTTTTATTAGTTTCTTTTCTATTCAAATAATTATCAAAAAATATGGTTCTAACTTTTCATGAGCATCTTTGTTTACCTCATTCATTGCATAACATGGTACTCTTGAAAGTGAGTTAAGAAAAAAAAGATTAGCTTAATCCATGATAGTTCACAATTCTCCTAAGAATGGCTCACCACTACTGCATGCAATTTAAAAGCTCAAGACTTGATCTTTTTTTGTAAGACATGAAAAATATCCCTTAACATGAGATAAGAGATAAAAAAAGAATAAATTAGGGGTAAACTAAACCCAATTGAATGCTTTTCTTCAATCTTAAGAAAGGTATAAGTTTAGTAGGCCCTAAAAGATTAAAGCACCAAATCCATTTTTTTTCAAAAAGTGTTCTGCACAATCCAATCATTTTCCTCAAAGCCTAAAAGCTCATGGCACATATTCTAAAACAACAAATATTTTTTTGATTAATGCTCACATAAAAATTCAAAGGTCAGAAGGCTATAAAATGTCAAAACTCTAAAGCCTATAAAAATAAAAGGATTTATCTTGAGCCTCAAATAACTGAACATTCTCCTTTTAATCGTGGTTGCCCTCATTCAAAAAAAAGAGGAAGTTTTTTTAATTACCACTAGGCCAATCAACCAATAGCATAAGCCTAGGCAAAAATTAGGGAAATTAAGAGAAAATATTATGCCAAGAAAATCTTCGAACTAGCTAATAATAAGGATATCATCAATATAGTACTCAGAAAGGTCAAAAGGATGACATTTAACATACAACCGAAGCAAAAGGACTCAAAACACTAGAGGGCATGAAGCTAGCACCCAATGCAAGCTACTTATTGATCTAAAAAGCTCTATCAACCTATAATGACATAAGCTTTAAGACATATGACTCCAGGTTTATAGTTTGCAAAAGTTTACAAGCTTTAAAACATATTAGCCATTTTAAAGGATGCAAGTTTAGATCCAATCAATCGGAGTCTACATAATGAACTTCAAGCCATTCTGAAAATTGCAAGTATAGATCTAATTAATCCAAGACAGCACAATTGGATCACATGCCTTTAACCAAATGTGGATAAGTTAAATTAAAAGAAAAGGAGAACAAGTAGAAAATTAAAAAGTTCGCTAGGCTCAAAACTTGTAAAGAAAGGTGTTGTGGACGCATTTGTCGGACAGACTTACTCACGCAAGAACCGCTAAATTGATTTCAATTTTGTGTTTTTATTTTAATTTAATTTTTTTTGGATTAGGTTGAATTTTCTTTAGCTGATAGTTAATCCCTTAGTTTATTTAAACAGTATTTATTTTTCCTTTTTGGATTAGGAAGTTTGTTAATTAGAAGCCTATAAGGAATAGGATTTATATATCTCTGTATTAAGCTTGCCTATTTATAGGGCAGAAAGATAAATAAACATTAAGAAAATTTTATCAAAAATCAAAGATTCGGAGCTCTCTCATTAACGAGGTCCGAGGTTTCAGTCTCCCTTTACGAGCTGAGTCATTTTCAAAAAATAGGCCGATCTAAGTATTCCAACAAGGGCAAAGGAAAATCAAATTCATTAGATTTTCCTGTTCATCGT
>CANXYI010483057.1:0-11697 GCA_948208565.1 Hura crepitans
GTGAATTTGATTGAATAAAGGCATGCTATTTTGAGTTTTTTCGTAAATTACAATGATTTTATGTATGAAAGTTTTAATTTAAGCATGAATTGTGTGGTAATTATAGATGTAAGCTTAGTGTGATATTGGTTATGTATGAAATGAATGGTTTGTTTATTGAATTGGTAAAAAAAATGGATGTAAGGCTATGATCTTATTTTAGTCGATAGGTATAAGGCTATGATCTTATTTTGGTCGATAGGTATGGCCTTATAGCATAATGTGGGGTTAGTGGATATGCCATATGTGTATGGTGGATGTTATGGTATATGGGGTGTGTGACATAGAAATGAATAATAGGCATGTGTAATTGATGAGAATATGCATGAAAATGGATAACAAATGGTATGACCGAGAGGTAATTTAAGGTACCTTGGCATGTAAACTATGTGTAATGCATGTATGTATGTATAATTGATAGAAAGTGACATGATTGGTAGGTAGGTAATGTGTGTGTGTGATAGAATTGGTAAGAAAATGTAGGCATGGTAATAAAGGTGTTATGGCTAAGAGGTGTAAGTATGGATCATGGCATGTATTTAGTATGTGTGGTATGTGAATAATGGTAGAATTTATGTGTTGGCATAGAAATGTATGTGTATGTGGTGAATTTGATGAAACAATACATGTATATGTGTGAACAGGTATGGCCGAGGTATGTGTGTGTTGTATCATGACATGGCATGTATAGCCGAGGCATGTATATGTCATGTCATGGCATGGTTAATGTGTTATGTGAGCATGTGTGTGTATGCTAGGATTATGGTATATGATATGTATGTGTGATGAACTATGGAAAAATGTATGTGTATGATCATAAGGAAGCTATGGTTGAGAGGTATGTATGCAATGGTACGTACGGTAAGCATGGTATGTCATGATGTGTGATGTGCATAAATGGCATGGCATCATGAGCATGTAATGTATGACATGGAATTTGCATGGAGTATGTGAAACCATGCATGGAAATATGGCATGTAATATGACAATGTAATGTAAGAAATGGCTTGAAAATTTGCTTGTAAGGCATGTATAAAAATGACCTATAATTATTACCTATAATGGCATGAAATAAGACATCAATTATGGACTTTGTGTACTTGACTTTAATAGCAATATATGGCTATTGTTGTTGCCTTATTTGGTTAAATGGAATGAAAGTATTTGTGGCCCAGAATGGCATGTCAATGTGGCTTGAATTGGCATGGGAAAATGCCTAGTAAATAGTGGAAAATGACCCATAACAGTGTACTGGAAAAGTAGAAATGACTAATAACTATCTTATAAAATGTATGTATGAGAATGACAAATGATGTGACCTATAATAGACATATAATAGGGCTTGAATTATGATATGGAACTAAGCCTAAAGTGGACTTGTGAATGCTTATGTAAAGGACTTAAAATTACCTTTTTAAAAATTAGACCTATAACTGTCCAGCAATAAAACTGATCTATAACTATCTGGCTAAAATTGGACTGTAGAAATTAAATAATAACTATCTATTATTAAGTTATAAATATTATAAAATGATGATCAGTAATAAAATAAACATAAATAAAAGACTATTGGCTTATTAGCTAGACACCCATTGGATGGGTTGACCAATCACCTAAGGATTAGCCGCTGTTAGATATTTGTCTATTTATTAAACTAGGCCGGTGCATCGATCAAGGTCCATAAGATAGGCCACTGCACTATCATATGATGATTATATTTGTCATTTTATTGGAAGAGGCTAGTGCAGTGGTCGGGGTCTACAAGATAGGCCACTGCACTATGTTGTTGATATTACTGTCTATTTATTAGACCAGGCTGGTGCAGTAGTCGGGGTCTATAAGATGGGGCACTGCACTATGGTGTAGAAGTGTGATATAATGATATTTCATTTGTCTATTTATCATACTAGGATGATGTAGCAGTCGGGGTCTATAAGTTGGGCCACTGCATTAGGGCTAGTGTAGAGCTTAAGGTCCAAAGTGCAGGAACACTGCACAATTTGATTTCCCTCTTCGTTTAGTGTTTGAAAGTGTAGTCTGCCTAGTTATGCCTATTTAATAAATTAAATATTTTATTTAGTGACATAATAAAAATATATAAAATTAAATATAGTCTAAAAAGGCTTAACTTTACATAATTGAATTATCATATTGGTTTATAAAATAATATTATTTTGTAATATGGTTAATAAAATAATATTATTTTGTTACATGGATAATATGTATTACATCATGCATCCACAACATGTCTGCTTATCTGTGTGCTTGTTGTGATGTGTTTTTATTATTTCAAATTCACCATTGAGTTTCATACTCAGCGTACCATTGTTTAATGCACAGGTAAAAGTAAGTAGTAGTCCAGCCTCAAGCTTTTGTTCAGTGTAGCAGCAGAGGCACTGAAGGGTATCAAATATTGTATTTTATAAATACTTTAGGTTATGGGTTCAGCAAGCTTAGGAGTTACTAGTGTCTATAATATTAAATTAACATGCAATATATATAAACAGTCATATTAATCTGAATGGTTTAATTTTTATTTGATTCTGATGTTTGTGGGCCTAAGGCTCGAGTGATGATTGACTATTTATGGTTGATTTGTTGATGATGATGGAGGACTAGAAGGGTCTAAAAGGTGACAAGATAATTAATTGAGGTTGTTAGAAATTTTCTTTATAGGTTAAAATATTTAGAATGTCAACTGGGTAGCTATTGTACTGCCTAAATTTTTGTGGAATTTAATATAGCTTGTCAAAAGGATTTTAGGACTAAATATATCTTGAAATATAATGTCTAAGTGATAAATAGAGGATTTAGGCAATATCTTATCAATTAATAAATAATCTGAAGGTGTTAAGGAGTGTAAGCCTAGAGAAATTTTAAGGATGGATGACCTAGTGGAAAGTGCATCACCTATTGGGTTTCTTCAAGAATCTGGTAAGGGGTGTTACATTTGGTGGTATTCCTAGGTATTTTACATGAGTACTAGTATTTAGGAATTGATTTCTCTAATATGCTACACTGCAATGAGGCTTGTAGGTTCTATATCTTTAGTAGTTAATTAAGATGAGCAATAGAGCGTTAGAAAAATGGGTAAAGAAAGTATCTAGTTATGCTCCTACCACTATATAGGGAGTAAGTGGTGTAGCCATGCTTGAGCCTAATGATGTTGCACACTGGCCTCAACCTCAGACACTACCATAGACCTAAGCATCCTCGGTGCTATTATAATAGATAATTGATTTACTCAAACATACCACAGCAATAGTTCCACCTTTCCTACCAGCTCTAGTACCTTTACCTCCACTCCCAGTTGAACTACAAAAGACATACCTAGAGAGTAAAGAAAATATAGGTTATAGACTTCCTAAGAGCTAGAGAAGATGATGTAAGAAAAGTAAAATACTGGTTAGAGAGGATATTGAGGATATTAGAATAGTTGGAATGTATAAAGAAGGAGAGTTCAAAGTGTACTACTTCTTTTCTATAGGAAGAGGCATTTCACTGGTGGGATACTATTAAAAAGAGAAAAACACCAGCATACCTTACTTGGGAGTTCTTTCAGAAGGAGTTCAAAAAGAGATATATATCTAAATCATATAAAGATAAGAAGAGACATGAATTCTTTGAGTTGAAATAAGGTAAAAGATTAGTGTTTGAGTGTGAGAAGGACTTTGCTAGACTTAGTAGATATGCAAAGGTATTTATTCATACATAAGAAGAAAAATGCAAGAGGTTTGAAAAATGCCTCAATGTAAAGTTGAGAATGCAAATATCCACTACAAAAATCAAAGATTTCTCAGCTCTAGTGTTAGCTAAATATGACATAAAGGAAATGGCATAAGAGAAAAGAGGTTTTCTAAAGAAAAAGATAGTTCACTACATGGCAATCTAGTTTAGCCCTAAATGCTAGTAAAAGTAAAAGAGAAACTCAATCTCATCTAGGGTATCAAATAAATAGACCACCTCAACCATAGAAATCTGGCTATGCTTTAATTCCTAAACCCAGACCACCTTAACTAGCTGCTAGTGCTCTAGTAATAGGGGCCAAAAACATAACCCCAACCTATGGCATATGTAATAGAAGACATTGGGGTCAGTGTAGGTAGACCAGGATAAGGGGATGTTTTATCTATGGGTTTAGAGACCATTATAGAAGGGAGTGTCCTTAAAGATAGATAGAGGGTGCTCATACACAAGCATTAGCATCACCTCAGAGTAGGGTGCAAAGACAAACTAGAGGTGATTAGCCTAGTAGTAGTAGTTAGGGGACAAGGTCAGAAGCCCACGCACCAGTTAGATAGTATGCAATCAGGGCTCGTGAAGAAGCAGGAGCTCTAGATGTCATTACTGGTACTTTTTTATTTATTTGATGTTCCAATTTTGGCATTAATAGACCTAGGATCTACTCATTCTTTTATATGCAATATATAAGCACATGATAGATGACTAGAACCAAAACATGTAAACTTAGATATTCAAGTTAGTAACCCCATTGGATAGAGTGTGATTGTGAACAAAGTATATATACACTGTCCATTAGTGATTCATGAACAATTGTTTCCTGCTAATCTAATTGAACTACCCTTCCATGAATTTAATGTTATCTTGGGAATGGATTCGTTATCTGAACACCAAGTGAAAAATTAGTTGAATGTAAACACAAGAAACTGACCCTCTAGACTATAGAAGGATAGGAAATGACAGTTGTGAGTGAGAGAATCTTTTTGAATAATCTCATCTCAGCTATTACAACAAAATGACTCATCTGTAAAGGCTATGAGGCATACCTAGTTCATGTCATTAACACTAATGCTTCAACATCTAGTCTTAAATAGATTTCAATAGTTTTTAAATTTCTTGATGAGTTGTTAGGATTACCTCCACAAAGGGAACTTGATTTTGAAATTGAAATGTATCTTAGTACATCTTCTATATCTTTTACTCCCTATAGAATAGCACTTGCTAAGTTGAAGGAACCAAAGGTACAATTACAAGACTTGTTAGATAAAGGTTTCATCTAACCCAGTACTTCACCTTGGGAAGCACCTATATTGTTTGTGAAAAAGAAAGATGGGTCGCTCTAATTGTGTATTAATTATAGGCAGTTAAACCAAGTGATAGTGAAAAATAAATACCCTCTGCCCAGAATTGATGATCTTTTTTATCAGCTTTGAGGTGTTGGTATCTTTTCCAAGACAGAATTGAGATAAAGGTACCATTAACTGAGGATTAAAGAGGTTGACATCCCTAAAACTACTTTTAGGACTAGATACGGACATTATGAGTTCCTAGTGATGCCATTTGGATTCACTAATGCCCTAACAACTTTTATAGACCTAATGAATAGGGAATTTCAACCATACCTAGATCAGTTTATGGTAGTGTTTATTGATGATATTCTAGTATACTTTAAGACCAAAGAAGAAAATGAACAAACACCTCAAAGTTAAGCTATAGTCTCTAAGAGAGAAATAGTTATATGCCAAGTTGAGTAAGTGTGAATTCTAGCTAAATAAAGTTGCTTTCCTAGGCCATATAGTGTTAGTAGAAGGTATCAGAGGTTAACCCCAACAAGATTAAAGTAGTGTTAGAATGGGAAACCCCAAGGAATGTGATAGATATACGGAGTTTCTTGGGATTGACTAGGTATTACAAAAGGTTTATGAAAGGGTTTCAGTAATTGCAACACCTATAAACAAATTGATAAAAAAGAGTGTGAAATTTGAGTGGGATGCAAAATATCAAGAGAGTTTTGATAAGCTGAAGAAGATGTTGACTAAAGCTCTTATCCTAATTCAATCTAAACTAGGAAAGGATTTTATTATGTATAGTGATGTTTTACTCAATGGACTAGATTATGTGCTAATGTAAGAAGGAAAAGAAGTAGTGTAACGCCTATAAGTGGAGGCTTCTTGAAGTACCACTGAGGCTAAAAAGTGTTATCAGAGTGCAGAGTCACCTTCACGAGGCTCAAGGTAGGGGTACTAGTCATGAAACTTTGATGGGCCATAAAATGATGAAAATGGCTTAATTTAAAGATTTAGCAGAACTAATAAATTATTTTAGGCTGCAAGCTAGTGGACCATAGGCTCTGATAGAATCAGGTTAGGAATGACCCGAGATGTGCCTAGATAGACTTGAAAATTCCATACACTAAAGGTTAAAAATTTCGTCAAGTCCATTGGTGAAAGAATTTTTGAATTTCAAGGTCATTTACAAATTTTCTTAATTTTAGGGTTTTATACATAAATCGAGGCAGTTGGTTAATTATCCTATTGGTGGAATTTGGTCATGAATTTTTATGAGCCTCTAAATGGGGCTAATAAAGGATTTTTAAAACAAACATAATAATTTTTAGAGGTTTTTATGATTTTTAAAAATTCCCCAAAGTTTCTATCGAAACTGAGCTATTTTAGGACGCTTGAATGCTATGTGGCCCCACCTTTACCATCTCACCCACTATATAAGCTTCCATTTAACACCTAAGTGGCCATATGGCCTTACCCACTTACTACCCCACCTTTCCTCCTTCTTCCTCCTCTCTTTGTCCCGGCACCATTCTCCCTTTCCATCCATAATTTTTCCTTCATTTTATGAGCTTTTCCTTTGCCAATTACCACAAAAAATTCTCTAAGTGTGTTTTGAATTGGTTTATGAAAGCATTAAAGTCCAAAAGAGTCCCTAAATTTCATGAAAATTCAAAATGTATCAAGTATACATTAAAGGGGGCTAAGAGGGGAACTTTTTATATGTAAGTAATTCACCCTTTTTAATTTTATTTCCTAAAGGATTTGGTGATTCTAAGAATTCCTATATGCTTGGAATTTGATTTGGGGACTTTTGTGATTTTTCATGGATTTTTTGAAAGTGAAGTGGCGTGAATGGAAGAAAGGAGGAATTGAGGTGTGCTTTGGTTTTTTCAAGCTTAAAGTGAAGAATCCAACCCCTTTTGTAGTGAGGTATATGAATTTAGAGCATTTGACTTATGCCTTAGACATTTTTCATGGCTTGTGTGTGGATATTGTGTATGAACATAGTGATAAACTTAGCTAAAGTGTGTGCAATGGTGATTTACGCATGTATTTAGCTTATTTATATATGGAATGCTTGATTAGAATGTTGATTTGATAAGAGAATGCATGGAGAGGCTTAGTCCATATTTGGTCGAGAGGTTTGTGTAAGGGTGCATATGTGTATGGCTTGTTAAAGTGATTTGGCATGATTTCTAAGGTATGGGACATGAAAGATGCATGAATTATATATGTATGTGGTGAGAATTATGAGTACTGATGTGAGGCTTCATTAGGCCGAGAGGTGCCTTAGTGTGTAAGCTAAGTGTATGGGATGTATGCTTAGCACATTGTATGGAATTTGGCTTGTTAATGATGGCATTTTAGGTGTAGATGAAAAACTTGATGAATAAAGCTTGTGTGTGTGTGTGCCTAGTGTGGCCGAGGCATGATTAAGGTGTACAATGGCCTAGTTTGCATGGCAATGGCATTATATGTGTGTAAGCATGCTTGTGTGATGTTAAAACATGTGTATGTTTGCTTGAATGTGGCTAAAGGCATGAGTATGACAAATTGGGAACATTAGTTGAGAGCTACACAAGGTTAAACTGGTATGGAAATAAGGCATGACTTGGCAATACATGTGGTTGGTATAACATGACATATTTAAGTTAAATCTTGCAATGTGTTTATGGCATGATCTAGGTGAATATGCATGATTAGTAATGCATGAAATGAATGTAATATAGGATACATTTTAAGGTTAGAAAAGGGTTGAAAATGAACTTGAATTTGGCTTGTGCTAACTTGATAAAATTAACTTGTAAAAGGACTAAAATATGCATGCCAAAAGTACCTTAAATTAGTCCAACTTGTAATATTTATATGACATGAAATGGAAGCCATTTAGGTGGAATTTGAGATATATAGTTGAGCTTGGCTTTAGGCCTATGAAAGTGTATAGTAATGAGTGCAATTGGCACTGAAAGATGGTTTGAAAGGGGCCTAAAATGAACAATAAAATGGGCACCACAAAATTGGAAATTGACTTATAATTGTTCCGTAAAAATGAATTTTAGGACCATGTTTAAAATGACTATTTAACATGTATATAATTAAGCCAAAATAATGGACTAGACTAGATTTAATATTCCTTTAATTATGCCTATGAAAATGCTTTAAAATATTTCAAAAAATTTACTTGTAATTGTCCGGTAAGGCTAAAAATGACTTGAAATTGTCAAGGTCAAAAATTAACTATTTGGTAAAAATTTTAACTGTCTATTTTTCAACTTGGAATATTATAAAAATATGATCAGTAAAGAAATAAATTTAAAATGAAGTTAGAATGCCTATTAGTTAGAAACCTACTAGATGGGTTGACTAGTCAACTTAAGGGTTAGCAACTGCTAGACTGTCTGTTTATCAGACTAGGCTAGTGTAGTAGCTACAGTTCATAATTAAGTCACTACACCAGTTTATAGGTAGACCACTATATTGCTACCATTTTTCTCTATATATCAGACTATGTTGGTGTAGTGGCAAAAGTCCCTAAAAAGGCCACTGCACTAGTCTATTAGGCAGACCTAGATGAATATTTTGACATGATAAGTTGCCATTAAGAGGTCTACAGACTGATCCCTATAAATAGTTGCTTATTATTTTGCCCTTTGGGAGGTTCCTATGAACTGATCTCTATGGTTGTATTAGGCCGGTTTAACGATCAAGGTCTAAAATATGGGTAATTGAACACTTTTTTAGTTTCCTTTTGGTCCAGTGTCTTTAAGTGTCATCTACCTAGTCAGGCATATAAATTGGAATTAAAGTATAGTAAAATACAAATCTAGAATAATTGATGATAATTCATGATGATAAATTTAATAAATGAAACAAAGTGGCATTTTGGTAATTTTGAAGTAAATATGGCATATCATTTGAATGGCACTAGTCACGTGGCATATCACCCACACACTACATCTAGACCATGGTATTACATTTGCTTGTGTGTGTTAATGCATGTGGCATATTTTAAATGGTTTAAATTTGCCATTGAGTTTTATACTCAGTGTACTCGTGTTGTTGTGCATAGGTAGCATGGATAGTAGACCAGCCTCGGTGATTGTGCAGTGTAGCAATAAAAGTGTTGAAGGGCAAATAGAGCTATTTTTTATTTGTGTAGTGGCACTCATGTAAATTTTATAGGTATGGGTTAGCATGCTTAGGAGTTGTTATGTTTGTATATAAAACATAGATGTGACGTATATAAATAGGTGTTTGTGTTGCTTGAGGTTTTGATAATTATGGGCCTGAGGCCCTTTGCTTATGTGATTTTGATATATGTTTGATGTGTGCTAATGTTGACTAAGGGACCAGAAGTGTCCAAATAGAGGTTGAATGGAATGAATGTCTATATAAATGCTTTTAACAAGTGAAAAAAATTTGGTATGTCACTCGAGTAGCCGTTGTGCTACCTAATTTTTTGTAACTTGTAAGGTGTCTATAAGTGGGTTTTCTAAGTCTGTCAGACCATATATAAACATGTTTAAGGATTATACTAGAAATCTAAGCAATACCTAATAGAGTTCTAGAATAGCCCATAAGTGTTAAGGAGTTTACCTTTTGAGAAATTCTAAGGTGGGTGACTTGGCGAGAAGTGCATCACCTATCTGGTTTCTTTAGGAATTAGGTAGGGGGTGTCACATTTAGTGGTATCAGAGCATAGGTTTAAAGTTCCTAGGTAGTTTACTTGAGTGCTAAAGCCTAGGATTGGTTATGCTACTATGCTACATTGCATAGAGGCTGATAAGTTTTGTAATTCCTATGGTAATTCAAGATGGATGATAGGCCACTAGAGGGAAGAGCAAAGGAAGTAGCTAGTTATGCTCTGACTATAATATAGAGGGTTGATAATGCAGCTACTTTTGAGCCTAGTAATGGTACACATAGGCCATAACCCTAGGTATAGCATAAGCAGAAGCATCTCTAGCTTTGTTATAGTAGATAGTTAATTTGTTGAGACACACCTTTATAGCTATTGTTCTAGCTCCACCTCCTTCACTAGCTCCAGTGCCTCCAGTACCACCATCTCCTATGCAGAAGACACCATTAGAGAGAATTAAAAAGATTAGAGATATGGTTTTTTTTTGGGTACGAGGGAGGATGATGTAGCACAGGTAGAGTACTAGTTAGAGAGGACCTTTAGGATTTTAGAACAACTGGAATGCTCATAAGAAGATAGTATAAAGAGTATAACTTTCCTCCTGCAAGAAGAAGCATACCATTAGTGGGATACTATTAAGAAGAGGAAGGCAATGATAGATCTCACTTGGGAGTTCTTCTTGACAAAGTTCAAAAAGAGGTATATCCCTGAGTCCTATAAGGACAAGAGAAGGCAGGAGTTCCTAGATTTGAAATAGGGCAGGGGGACAGTGGCTGAATATGGGAAGGATTTTACCCAGTTGATCAAATATGCAGAAGACTTCATTCCCAATGAAAAGGAAAAGTGTAAGAGATTTCTAAAAAGGTTAAATATAGAATTGAGGATATTGATAACAAACCTAAAGGTAGTAGACTTTATTGTATTGGTGGCATATATTTATGACATAAAGGAGATAGTATAAGAAAAGAAAGGTATCTTCCAGAGAAAGAGATAGTTTACTGCGGTGCAATCTAGTGCAGCCCTAAGTGATAGTAAGAGAAGAAGAGAAGCATTATCCCAATCACAGTTAATACATGAAACATAGGGATAGACATAGTCTCAGAGATCTAGGCAAGCTTCCACAACTAGACCCCGATTATCTCTTAGAGCTGCTAGTGCTCGTGGTCTATCATGTAATAGAAATGGACCCCCAACTTGTAATACTTGTAACAAGAGGCATTAGGGGTAATGTAGGTTTAGTAGAAGGGGAGAATGTTTTACTTGTGATGCCAGAGACCACTACTAGAGAGAGTGTCCTCAGAGATAGCCCAAGGGTGCTTAGACTTAGTCATCTATAGTTGTACCTCAGAATAGAGGTTATAGTAGAGGGGATCAACCTAGTCCTAGTTAGGGGACCAGATCAGAAGCCCATGCCTTAGCTAAACAGTATGATATCAGAGCTAGAAAAGAGGCAATAGCACCAAACATCATAACTGGTACTTTTTTTTATTTGATGTTCCAATTTTAGCTTTGGTAGACCACCCAGGTCCACACATTCATATGTATGCACCATATTGGCACATGATAGAGGATTGAAACATGAGTATGTGAACATAGATATACAAGTTAATAATCCTATAAGATAAAGTGTGAATGTGAATAAGGTACATAGACAGTGTCCTTTAGTGATATAAGAATGTCTATTTCCTATGGATTTGATTAAATTACTTTTTCATGCATTTGATGTGATTTTAGGAATGGATTGGTTGTTAGAGCATCAAGCTATACTTGACTGTAAACATAAGAGGCTAACCCTCAGACTATAGAGGGATAGACAGTGACAGTTATGGGTGAGAGAAACTATGTGAATAACCTTATCTCAACTATTATAGCAAGGAAATTCATCAAAAAAGGGTGCAAAGCTTATATAGCACATGTCATTTACATTGATGCTTCCACACTAATACTTGAATAGATTCTAATAGTGTTTGAGTTTCCTAAAGTGTTTTC
>CANXYI010483063.1:0-12385 GCA_948208565.1 Hura crepitans
TTTTTCAAGTTTCCTTCGTTTTTCGGGCTCAAGGTTTTAAGGGAATTTAGAGGAAGAAATTAACTAATTTTGGGGATACAAATGAGGAAATTTTGGATTTCTAAGAAAGGATAAAAATTTTATGAAATTTAGGGAAAATAATTTTTAAAAATTATATATACCATTTTCCCCTTTATTTCCCTCAATTTCCACCCAAATCCTCTCTCTCAAATCCCTCTAAGCTAATACCTCCATCCCTTCTCCCTGTCTTCTTTTTCTTTCATCAAACACTTAAACCCACCATCAAAAACTTGTCCTAAAGGGTAGATCATCTCGAAAGGAACCTGTAGACACCATGAAACCTAGATTTGGCAGAGTAACTTGGGAGGAATTGCGATTTCCCTCTGAGATGAATAGTACACATCCAACCATTGGGTAAATTTCTTTCAGTTTTGATATTTTTCCTAGGTTCCTTAGGTGCCCAAGAGAGTATATATAGGCTCATTTTGACTTTTAAAGTTTTCTATGATTTTATATGATTTTTCTAAAAATCGTACCTATTTGATTCATAGGTGAAAACTTGAACCATGCTTTTTGGGGTAAGGAAAAGGCCTAGGAGAGCATCGGGCATCCCTGACGACCTATCTCAATATGTGTAATCACATTAATTTGAATGCAATATATATCAATCTATTATGTGCATTTTGACATAAATTGGCATTTAATGCAATAATGGATAATAAATGAAATTATTGGCATGAATGCATGTTAATGTTGTAATGTGATTTCTTAAAATTATTTATGCATGTGTGTTGCATGATTATGGTGAAATTAAGTAATGATTGCATTATGTGATTTTATGCATTTATTGATGTTGTATGTAATTAATGTGAACATGTGTATGTATCATTAATGGATGTTATTATGTGGCACGAATGAGTTGCATGGTGAAAGTGTGTTGGCCGAATGGCCCTTGAATGATGACATGCTCATATATGTAGTAATATGACCATATAATGCCAATATGCAATATTGATGCTATATGATCTTGTATAGTTGATTTGAAGTATATGGACATGATATTAAGCATCTAAGCATGATTTATAATTGTAGATACATATGTGTGTGTGATTTACTGGCCTTGGGTATGTGGAGGCCAAAATTCATACATGTGGGCCATATATGCATTTTGAGATCTTTACATGTGGTTATGACTTAGATAGCATGTTTTGTGCTTAAATGCCATTTTGAATGTGTTCATATGATGACTAGACTCTATGTGTGTGCTTAGTGATGGCCGAAAGCCATCTTGAATGATGTATGCTTTATTGCCACATATATAGTTAAATAAAGTATGCATATCGCTCAATACTGATAATATGTGTAAAATGGCAAGTAATGCAAAATTTGACTGTTGTGTATAACTATGATGTATTAGACATTATAATGTATGTTAATGATGAAAGTAATGGTAAAATGCATGATTCTGATGTCGGATGAGTGTTCTAGTTCTTACACCTAGGCATTGTGATCGTTTAGTGTTATTAAGCTTATGTAAGCCTAATTTGGCTATGCTATGTTTTGTTTGACACATGTTGCTTAGCTTAAGTGTTTAGGCCTCATTGATGTACAAAATGGCCAATGTGATCTATTTATGTTAGTTGAGACATAAATAATGTTATCCATTTAAAATGCTTAAAATGAGATAAATCAATAAGTTTAATAATGCCTATATAGTTAGACAACCTAGTTTGGATAGGTTGAATAGTCAACTAGGATCAATAGCCGCAATGTTTACCTTCGAGCAAAAGGCTTACGGTTATATGCATTTTTGTGTCGATGGGCACCAAGCTTTTGAGCTACTATTTTAGCACTACCTTATGCAAAGCCTATAGGCTAATGCATTTTGTATCTATAGATATTAGTGCCTTCAGGTATGCCATTTTACACCCCTTCATGTGTTAGCACCTTAGGTGCACCGTTATGCACTATCCAACCTTGGATAGTTGTCTCTTTAGTATGGGTATGAGTTAAACATAAAATAAGGATAATTGTTATGTAAGCATGAGTTAAACATAAAATACGGATAATTGTGATATAAGCATGAGTTAAACATAAAATAAGGATAATTGTGATATAAGCATGAGTTAAACATAAAATAAGGATAATTATGTTATAAGTATGAGTTAAATAGAAAATAAGGTTAACTGTGATATAAGTATGAGTTAAACATAAAATAAGGCTAATTGTGTTATAAGCATGAGTTAAACATAAAATAAGGATAATTGTGATATAAGTATGAGTTAAACATATAATAAGGATAGTTGTGATACCAACATAAGTTAGGCATAAAATAAAGTTATTTGCATTTTAAATTATGTGTTATGTGTGACATTAGTAATTTTGACATAATGATAGGTTAAACCTATTAATAGGATATATATGGTATAATATGAAGTTTAATACTCATATAATTGATGTGTTAGTTCATATAGGATCTTGAAACCTAGATATGTGGTAATGATGCATATGTATGGTTATAGGTCAAAATGCATGTTGTTATGTTTGTTATAATGTATAATGGAATATGTGTATATTTTTTACTGATATATGAGTACTTCTATGCATATGGTTGATTTTATTTATGCTAAAATCTATTATGCAGTGAGTATGGACATAATATGTTTTTTCATGTTTTTAAAGGCAAGTATGTGTTAAAATTGCATAATTATGTGATATTCATAATGTGTGCATGTGTATGCTAATAAATGATTCATATGGCATATATTTCATAAAAGTATGCTTAAATTGTCATTTTCAAGATTAAAGATTAAAGTGATTACACCACTAAGCGAAAGCTTAGCACATTGCCTATTTGTGATGCATAGGTAACAGAGCAGTAGATTAGAGTCAAAGCTTCAGCCCCATAGGGGAATACAAAGGCTGCCCTTCTTAGGTATTTGTGGTTTCTTTTTATAAAATGATGATGATGTAAATATAGTTTACTGTAGCTTTTGTGATTCTAGAGGGATTGGGCCAAATCTGTAAACTATGGGTCGATTTTGTAAGTAAAACTGTATTATTATAAAAGCTTTATTTTTCTTGCAAGAACTATGTGATAACACTAATGTTACATGTGAGAAAGCTGATTGAATTGAGCTTGAGGCTATGTGTTTTTCTAATGATGTTTGGAGGGTTAGAAGGACCCATTTTGGAGTTGAGATGTGTTGTATGTCTTTATAGAAGTGTTTTTTACAAGTTTACTATTTGGGAAAGTGTCCCAGTATAACCATTATGCTATCAGATTTTTAACATGATGACCTCATTAGTTGCCTTGTAAACTATGCCAAATGGTTTTTAATGTTTTTACAACTCCATAAGTTAAGAAATTATTTAATTAATAAAATTTTTAATTTCTTTTGGTTTTTATAGGTAGTAGAATCAGATATCATATGCATGGTGCATGCTCTTTATTTAGGTCTAATATACAGATTGGGTAGAGGGTGCCATAATAAGTATGGCTAAGAGGTGCTAATTGGGTGTTTTAAATTTGACAGCAAGTAGTATTATATAGGATAGTGAGAGTGGCAAGGCCATTAGATTAGTATGTCATAAATGGGTATATAAAAGAAATTGCTTGGTACTTGGGCCTATATGAGCTTAATTAATATTTGTGTATAAGTATGCTTGGTTCCTTGCAAGAGAAGGCATGTATACTACCTTTGAAATGTTAGGCCAAGAGGTATTTAAAGGACTTAAGGTGAGTGAGGTAGAATATATAATGTAAAGATTATGATAGTAAGTAGGATGGCATGGAAAGATATGCCTAAATGGTGAATTTAATAATGATATAATGCATGCTTTGTGTATGATATATATATGGTCAAGACATATAGGTGTAATAATTCATAAAGCATGGCTCCCAATATTTGCATGTAGTCATGTATTAAATTAATAATAGGTAGTATGTAAATGTGATAATTTATGGAAAATTTAGATAATTGGTTGTAAAACATATTTGGTCGAGGGGTGGTATGTGGACATGGGCATAATATGCATGACATGGGCTAATATTAATATGTGAGAATAGTATGATTAAAAATTTATTAAAGGTATAACATGAAATTGGTATGATAATCTACAAATGTGAGTGATATGGTATGTTAATCAGTAACCTATGCATGGGGAGAATAATGGCCCAAACTAGGCATGAAAAATCACTTGTAAATAGGCATGAAAAAATTAGCCTAAAATGTGAGCTATAATGGCATAAAATGGTACCCATATTTTAGACCTTTTGTGCACTTAAGTTCAGAAGAATCTTTGAGGCCACTTTGAGGCCAATGTAAAAATATGATATGACATGAACATGAGCAATAATAGCTAATTGTGTTGGCATAAAATAAGGTATGGAAAGATGTTTAGAAATTAATGGCTATAGGCCTATAATAATGTCATGAACTCGTAAATTGACCTATAACTATCCTATAAAAGGACTAGGTTGGGCTTGGCCTAAATATGACTCATTAATTGCATCTAATAGGGCCTTAATTAATGGAATAAAATAGACTTAATTGGCCTATAGAAATGATTTAAATTGGGCTCATAAAACATATTCGCAACTATCCGATAGGACCAAAAATGACCTGTAACTATCCAGGTCAAATTTCAACTATTGAAATAAATTCATGACTAACTGTTAAACATTATTAAATATTATAAAATGATTATCAGTAAATATATGTAATAAAAGGTCAGATGGCGCATTAGTTAGACACCTACTGGATGGGTTGATCAGTCAACTTTAGGATTAGTAACTACTAGACGGTCTATTTATCAAACTAGGCTAGTGCAGCAGTCAGGGTCCTCGGAGGGGCTACTACACTAGTTTATAAGGCAAACCACAATATTGACATTAATATCTATTTATAAGATTAGAGCCACTGTAGCAGTCAAGGTCCTCAAAAAGGGCCACTGCACTAGTCTACAAGGTAGACCAAATTATGATTACTATGAAATGATAATGTATGTTCATCAAGTTTGGGAGGTTCCTATGAACTGATCCCTACTATCAAATCAGGCCGGTACAGTAGCTGAGGTCCTAAATATAGGCAACTGCACAATTTCAATTCGTTTTTGTTCTAGTGTTTATAAGTATGTAGTCTACCTAGTAAGGCTTATTTAATAATTTAAATAATGCACCTAGGAATAATGGAATGATTAAATATATTATAGAAATAATTTGAATGAAATTATATAATGGCATTTTGGTAAATTTGAAGAACATGTGACATAGCATCTGAATGGCATCAATCATTTGGCATGTTGCTCACACACTACACTTAGACCATTATTTTATGCTTGCATGTGTCTGGCATAACTGTAAGTACTTAGCTGATGGAATGTATATAAATGAAATAAGTATTACATTTTTCTTAATGGGTTTTATATACTTAAATCCTATGTTTTTAATGTATTAATGCATTTGTGTGCTTGCATAAGACGTGCTTTTAATTTATTAAATTCACCACTGAGTTTTATACTCAGCATACTAGTGTTTTGGTACGCAGGTAAGTAGGAGTAGTGGTCAAGCCTCGTTATACATGTAGTGTAGCAGCAGAGAAAATAAGGGTCTAAGTTTTATATGTGTTTGATGTATATAATAGGCACTTATGTAAGAGCTATAGGTTACGTGTCCAGTATGCTTAGAACTGCTGAAGTCTTGTAAGCTTAAGCAAATCAATTATAAATAAACAGGTGTTTTGTTTATTTTGGGCTTGCTTGTGGTTTTGATATCTATGTGCCTGAGGCCTTATGTGTGTGTTTTTGACCTATATAAGATGTGATGATGTTTAATTAGGGCACTAGAAAGGTCCAGGGGAGGTTATAGGCTATTGCTTATAAAAGTGTTTTAACAGGTGGAAAGGAAGTTTGGTATAACACCCGAGTAGCTGTTATGTTGCCAATTTTTTGTGACCTATAATGGGTCTATAAATGCTTTGTTTGAGTTTGTCAGACCATGTATGCATGTATATAAGGATTAGACGGGACATCTAAGCCATATTAGTTGGAGTTTTAGAACAGTCCATAAGTGTTAAGGAGTTTTCTCTTAGAGAAATCCTAAAGATGGGTGACCTATTAGGAAGTGCATCGCTTGTTGGGTTTATTGGGAATCTGGTAGAGGGTGTCACACATATGCTAGTAGGATACTAGTGGTGGTTGAGTTTGTTAATGTTTTTCCAAAATAATTATTGGGTTTACCTCCAGAAAGGGAACTTGAGTTCAGTATTGAAGTTTTACCTAGTATTACTTACATATCTTTAGCACTATATCGGATAGCACCAACTGAGTTAAAGGAGTTAAAGGTGCAGTTGCAAGAGTTATTGGATAAAGGCTTTATTAGATTAAGTGTTTCTCCATGGGGAGCACTGATTCTAATTTTTAAAAAGAAAATTGGTTCACTTTGGTTATGTGTGGATTACCGATAGTTGAATAAAGTGACCATCAAGAACAAGTATCTGCTACCATAGATTGATGATATATCTAATCAGCTTAGAGGGGGCTAGAGTGTTCCCTAGGATAGATTTGAGATCTACGTACTACCAATTGAGAGTGAAAGAATCAGATGTTGTGAAGACTGCTTTCAAGACTAGGTATGGCCATTATGAATTCTTAGTAATGCCATTTAGGCTTACTAATGCTCTTCTTGCTTGCATAGACCTGATGAATAGAGTCTTCAGACTTTATCTCAACTAGTTTGTGGTAGTTTTCATAGACGATATTTTAGTTTACTCGAAGAACAAGGAAGAGCATGAATAACATTTGAGAATAATTCTTCATATTTTAAAAGAAGAGAAACTCTATGCTATGCTCAACAAGTGTTAGTTTTGGTTAAGTGAAGTATCCTTCTTGGGACATATAGCATTAGCCGATGGTATTTGAGTTGATCCCTGTAAGATTGAAGTAGTGATAGAGTGGAAGCCACTTAGATACACCACAAAGATTAGAAGTTTCCTAGGGTTGGTAGGGTATTATAGATGCTTTACCAAGGGATTTTTGCTAATAGCAGCCCCTATGACATTGTTATTGAGGAAAGATGTTAAGTTCATTTGGGATAACAAATGTCAAGAAAGTTTTGACAAGCTTAAGGCTATGTTGATAGAGGCTTCGATTCTTGTACAACTAGTTTTAGGGAAAGACTTCACTTTATATAGTGATGTGTCTCTCAATAGGTTAGGGTGTATTCTGATGCAAGATGGTAAGGTTGTTGCTTATGCTTCGAGATAGTTAAAGCCACATGAGAAAAACTGCTCTACTCATGACTTAGAGCTTGCAACTGTTGTGTTTGCTCTAAAGATCTAGAGATGTTATCTCTATGAAGAGAAATGTTATGTCTACACTAATCACAAGAGTCTTAAATATCTTTCTACACAGAATGAGCTAAACTTAAGACAAAAGAGATGGATGGAATTGATAAAGGATTATGACTACTTGATTGATTATCATCTTAGAAAAGGTAATGTGGTGGCAAATGTGCTTAGTAGGAAATTCATGGCAGCCATGAAATCTATGAATGTTAGATTACAACTTATGGATGATAACGCCTTGTTGGCTGAAATGCAAGTTAAGCCTAGTTTTCTACAATAAGTCTAGGATTGTCCATAGGATGATCATAGATTAATAAGTGTGATAAGTCATATCCAAGAGGGGAAGCTGATAGAGTATAGATTAAAGGAGAAGGCTGTTTGTATTATCATGATAGGATTTGTGTACTAAATGTAGAAGAGTTAAGGAAGTAGATTCTATAAGAAGCTCATAATACTCTTTATGCTATGCATCCTGGTAGCACCAAAGTGTATAAGGATTTGAAGCTTTCTTAGTGGTGGTCAGGCATGAAGAGGGATGTGTCTGAGTATGTGGCCAAGTATCTTACTTGTTAGTAGGTAAAAGCAGAGCATTAAGTTCCTTCTAGGTTGCTTCATCCTATAGCAATTCTAAAATGGAAATGGGATAGAGTCACAATAAATTTTATGGTTGGGTTACCTATGATAAGGAGCAAATGTGATTTAATTTAGGTGGTTATGGATCATTTGACCAAGATTGCTCATTTTATACTAGTAAGAATGGATTACTCCTTAGAGAAGTTAGCAGAGCTCTATATATATAAGATAGTTAGGTTACATAGATTGTAAACTTTGATTATATCAAATTGGGATCCAAAGTTCACATTGAGGTTTTAGAAGAAACTTCATAATTCCTTAGGTACTCATTTAAGCTTCAGTATGGCATTTTATCTACAGATTGTCAGATAATCTGAGAGGGTTATCAAGATTCTTGAGGATATGTTAAGGAGTTCTACATTGGAGTTCAAGGGAAGTTGGGACCAATATTTGTCCTTAGTTGAGTTTGCCTATAAAAATAGTCATCAAGCTTGTCTAGGTATGTCTCCTTATAAGGCCTTATACAAAAGAAAGTGCAAAACATCTTTGTGTTGGATTGAGCTTAGTGAAACTAAGCTCCTGGGGCCAGATTTAACATAAGATATGAAAGAAAAGGTGAAGATCATTAGAGAGAGGTTAAAGGTAGCTTTTGATAGACAGAAGTCCTATGTAAATCTAAAATTAAAAAAGGTAAAACATGAGGTGGGAGACAAGTTATTTCTCAAGGTTTTGCCTTAGAAGAAGGTTCTATGATTTGGAAAGAAAAGGAAGTTAAGTCCTCGATTTATTAGGCTATATGAGATCACATAATGTGTGGGACTAGCAGCTTACAGACTAGCTTTGCCTCTGGAATTTCAATAGATCCATGATGTCTTTCATGTTTCCATGCTTAGAAGATACAAATTAGACCCTATGCATGTAATAACAATGTGAGAGATTGAGGTTAATCCTGACCTATCTTTTGTAGAAGAACTAGTAAGGATTCTAGACAGAGAGGTGAAAGAACTACAGAATAAAATCGTACCCTTAGTGAAGGTTTTTTGGAAACACCATAGGATAGAAAAAGCTACTTGGGAAATAAAAGCTCCAATGAAAAACCAATATCTATAGCTATTTAAACCAAGTAATGATTTAATGTTAAGGATAACATTTATTTTAAGAGGGGATGAAATGTAACTCTTGAAAAATCCCGATGTTATGAATAATACTTCCCGAGATGTGAATAATGTTTTCTCGAGGCCAGGGACACTAACTTTACTAAATGGAAGTACTTATTATAACATAATTTTTGAGTAAAATTTGAATTCTAAATAAGGTCATTTAGGTGGTTAAAAATGACTTAAATTTTACAGCAATGTAATGTGAATAGTAACCTAATTTTAGCTGAACCGTAAAATATTCAAAAGTTGCTTAGAAAATTTTGGGATTAATTCAAGCTGATACTTAAAAATTCTAAATAGCATATTGGCACTAGAATTGGAACTTTTAGATATTGGGAAGTATTTTTACAAAAATCGAGTAATATTAAAACTAGTGATTTTAATCGATTTTTCTCATTTTTTAAGCTTTGATTTCTAGAGAATTGTAGGGCATAATAAAAGTGAAATTTTTTGAATAAAATTGAAATTTAATTGGGTTTAAAAGAGGAGAAAAATTGAAGGAAAAGGGTGAGAAAAATGGGATTAAAAATAATTATTTTTAGAATAATATATATATCGTCAAATCTCTTAAAAATTGGTCACCTTTTTTTCATTTTCTTCTCTCCCTCTCCACTAAGAGAAGCCGATAGCTTTAACCTCCTCTCTATTTTAGATTTTCTTCTTTCATTGTAAGCTTTATTTAACTGAACAAAAATGATTTTAGGTGCCCCCACGACCTCTAAGATGTAAGGGAAGCGAGAAATTTAGAGAAAAACGAAAGAAATTCATGGTTTTGAACTTGTGAATAGTAACTATTTTTGGTTTGGATGAATTTTTTTGAAACCTAGTATTTTTCTCATATTCTACAGGTTCCCAAGAGCATTTTTACTAATTTAGATTTCATTTTTGAGCTTTAGTTGATTTATTATGATTTTTATAAGATTTTTCTATATTATGTTAGGGACTTTCGATAAAACTTGAGACAAGGGGAAGTCAAAGGTATAAATGGGCCTTAGGTTGCATTAAGACATCCTCAATAATTATAATAGAAAGAAATAGTGCAAAGTTCAATTGAGTACATGAATTTACATATTATGCCTAAAAATGGAAAAATTGCAATCAATGCTTATTTTGGTGAATAGATGGCATTCGTTATGTTGTTTGGCTTATAAAATGTAGGGGTATGTAATTTAGATGATGTTGAATGTTTATATATCATAGGAAATTCATATTGTTGATTATGATGACATAATGTACATTAAATGGCTAAAATGAGATACATTGTGCTTAATGTGACTATTAAGTGTTCTAATGCCTAAACTGGTAGTATTGGACTTAAATGGCACATATTGGAGTGGTTGGAAGTATGGAAATGGTTATGGAACTTAATATGCTTAAAATGTGTATTATTGTGCAAGGTAAGTATATTATGGAAAATGATGTAAATTAGGCATGTTAATGATATTTAAGCATGATTTATCACATGTTAAATGTGTTTGGAATCATATATAAGGTTTCATTGGTATTTGAGGCCATGATATGTAAGTTGGTAGAAAATAATAGTAAGGCTAACTTGATGTGTGTATCACTTGAATGTAAATTAGTTATGAAATATGCTAAGTGATATTTTGATATGAGAAGTTGGTATGATTTTGAAATGATGTTACATAGTGGTATGTAATGTTCATGTAGGTGTGATTATGCTTATAATGCATGAACGTTGTATTGATTTTGGGAGATGTGAGTAAGTAAGCAATAATGCCTTAATTAGTATGTAATATGATGAAAAAGCAGTGAAATAAAGGATAAAAGGCTTAATGGCCGAATGGTCTATTAGGCCATGTGAGCTTGTGTTTTGAGTTATGTGCAAGCTTTTGTGTATATGGAATATATGATTATGGTAGTGTATGTAGTATTGGTTGCTAATGTAATTTATGCATGAATGGTATGCATGGCTGAATGAGGTCTTTGAAATATATGTGCATGTAAGATCATAAAATGTGGAAATGGTGAAAATTCATGTTATACTTATTATGTTTAGGGATAAATATGATAAAAATCATATATGGATAAAGTTTAGGACCATAATGGGTTCTAAACATATAACGAGCATATATGAGGCATTACAACACTAAGTATGCCATAATGTGTGTCTTGATGACATTTGGGCATATTGTATCTTGGATGAGCATATGCCATGATATGATTGTGAAAGTGGCAATTATGTAGTGACAAACACCATATAAGATGAAAATGGTGATTTTAATATGCATATGGCATGAATGTGACTAAAATGCATGTTAAGGTGTGCATGACCACTAAAATGAGATTTATAATGTAATTATCCGATTTTAGTCACTCGATGGCTAAAACAAGGAAGTTAAAAGAAATTTAAACTTAATTAAGATGGTGAAGCTAAAATATATCAATTTTGGCCCATATGATGTAACAACCTAGAAATTGATAAGGTAATCGATCAGTTAGGGGATATAGCAGCTGCTAGGGTACTTCTGTGCCTAAATTGTTATATCCAAGGATTCACTATATGTCTTACCCATGGATTTATACTATAATTTTCATATCTATATGGGTGCAGTCACTGTAAGGTCCTATAGGGGCCACTGCACATTTACTTGCGAGTGAAGCTGCATAAGCTCAGATGGGTGCTGCACACTTTTTCTATGGTGGTGTAATAGCCATTAGGTCTAAAATATGGGCCATTACACAATATTGATCCCACTATCGATAGGTTTTGTGGTTACCCAAAATGGGCCCAAAAGAATAAAACACATATGGATTTTAATCTATAATATGTGTAATATTAATGAAAATGGCAGTTTTATTACAAAGTGCATAATGATGTCGAGTATTGTGATAAATGCTTTATTTTTGGTTGTATACATGCTATATGGGTGGAATGGATATGCATAAACATTATAAATGTTTCAATATCACTATGTTGCATGTCTTGATTATATTGAATATCATGAAGGATGTTTATTGTTCTTACTCATCATCACTAATGGTATATAAATTACATGTTGGTAATGGCTTGAGCACAAGTTGTTTTGATTACACCACTAAGTAATTCACTTAGTGTGTTGTTTGTTTATGATGTGTAGGTAAGAAGACATTTTAAGATCAAACCTTAGGACTTCAAGCTTATCAAGAGAGGACATTTCTTTTGATAATGACATATACATGTGATGTAGTTATGTTATGTATAGGTTAGCACTTATTGTTGTAAAAAATAAGGGAAATGGGCCTAAGTTGTAATAAAGTTTATTTTTTTAGATTTTAAACCCTGAAAACTTTTAAAACTATTAA